>OY748301.1:19623605-19846609 GCA_963556515.1 Nudaria mundana
CCTCTTCCTTCCGATCCCAAACAACGCGTGCCAGGCAGAGATGCCACCCCCACACAGCGGATAGCATGTTTGCGAGAACCGAGCGTTTTAAACGTTCGTTTTTCTGCCGAACGATAGTGGCCTGGAACGCCCTGCCTGTGCACGTGTTTCCTCCCACATATAATCCTGGGTTCTTTAAGCGGAGCGTGAAGAGGCACATCAGTAGGTCGTCAAGTTGAGGGCCACTCTCTATAGTATTGTGTGCTGTGAGAATGGCCCACAATCGCTAGACGTCGTCACGACTTGCCACCAGGCGGGCGGCGTCAATATTGCGAACCCAATATGAAAAAAAAAAAAAAAAAAAACTGTTGAAATGTGGGTGTGTGGTCCTAAAATAAAAATAAATAAAATAACGTTTATTATCTTTGAAATTATTAGAAAATTAATTAGATTCGTCAAAAGTTGGTGTGACTCTACCGAGGGTTCCAAAATGCAACGAGACTGAGAAGAGCCCTCAGAAACTCAGTTCGCTTTTTTCCAAATATTTCATCTTAAATCTAATACAGAGTTATTTAGAAAGGAGCAATTCGTGTTACAACCAGGCAGCCTTGTCATCTAAGAAATCATTAATACTATAATAAGCTTTATGGCACAATTTACGTTTTATTAGTTTTTAAATTTATTAACAGATAAATTTGCTATTTCGGTTGTCAATGTATTATACGTTCGAATAAAGTTCCCCGCAACAGAATTACTCACTTTATGAAGCCTAAATTTAGGAACAGCCAGTTTATCCTTATTTCTTAAGTTTAGATTATGATTATCACTATTTTTCACAAATTTGCTTTTGATCTTGTGGGTATACAATAAAATTTCATAAATATACTGTGAATACACTGTAAGGATGTTAATATGCTTAAACTTATCTCTTAATGACTCCCGAGACCCCATTTCATAGATAGTCCGGACAGCCCTCTTCTGCAACACAAAGATGCATTCAATATCGGCAGCGTTACCCCCACAGTAGTATGCCATATGTCATGATACTGTGGAAGTAGCTGAAGTAGACAAGACGCGCCGTTTTAATGTCTGTAAGTTGTCGGATCTTTTTGACAGCATAGGCTGCTGAACTAAGCCTGGCCGAAATTTTCCCGATATGCAATTTGGCCCCCATTGCAATTTGGAGTCTAACGTTATGCCCAGAAAGACAGTGTCATCGACCAATTCTATTATATCATCCCTAACCTTAACACTGGTTTTAACAAGTCTTACATTAGGTAAGGTGAATCTTACACATTTAGTTTTATTTTCATTTAATAATAAATTATTAGCACAAAACCAGTGGACTATCCTAGAGAGGGCAATGTTTACATCGTCAAGTTCGCGCTGTCCACGTTTAACTTTAAATATTAAAGAAGTGTCATCAGCAAACAAAACTACCTCGTGGTCGTCTCTTATGAGGTGAGGGAGATCATTAATATATACTAGAAAAAGAAAAGGTCCCAAAATTGAACCCTGCGGTACCCCCATTGCTACAGGAGAACCAGGTGACTGTTTACCATTGATCACTACTTTCTGGACCCTATCACTTAAGTAAGAATTGACGAAATTCAAGGCAGTCCCCCGGATTCCGTAATGATCAAGTTTCTTAATTAAAGTCTGGTGTTGAACGCAATCGAGTGTCCTCAAGGATAAATACATGATTAAGTGTATGTGTGTGTGGTTCACTTCCAGCTCAGAGTTGTTCTCCTTCATGTTATTTTACCCACCGTTTGTGCTGTTGCCGATTATGTATCGCCAAAACAAAAGGTTTATTAGTTATTCTTCCTTTCAGAGTCATCATCTACTGAGCCTTTTCCCAACCTTGTTGGAGTCGGCTTTCCAGTGCAACTGCGATGCGACTAAATCTGAATATTTACCGTGGAGCGACTGTCATCTGACCTTCATAACCTATGGGTCGAAGCTCTGTAGTTAGACCAGTCGGATTTTGTTTTAGGGCTTCCGTTAAGAGTGTTTCTAAAAATGCAATAAATAATTGATAACATGATAAACTAAGATCCAGAGCTTTGTGTAATACAATAGAACCACTTTAAAGTGCTTAACAAATTCGTGAAATAATTTCAGTTTAATTGTGACCCCGCTTTCACTGGCACCCCACAGTTACAACAAGCACGTAATGTTTCCCCAAGGAGACATCGTTGGTATAGCTCGACATCCAGCTTCAACTTATTTGGCGCTGGTCGTTATTCGCCTAACGCTAGTTAACCGTATAATTTGAACCTTTTATCGTTTAATATGGCCTGAGAAATTATGAAAGAATTCCGAACAATTTAAATGGACGAAATTATAATAGAATTATTGACAAAATTGTCTACCAAATTCAGATTTTCGTCGAATTAGAACGAAGTTATTTAGAGGTTTATTCCAAATTTGGTATTCCGTATTCCACATGAATGACTTTCGGCGATTGAAAATACAGAAAAATAATCGTTTAGACACAGATAAGTACAGCGCACACAACTCAATTATAAGTAAATTGTAGAAAGTACCTACCTAATGTGCAGCCTTACCTTACCTTACCTTCATGTGACACAAATTGTAAAAAAAAACCAAGACCTTATGATAAGATTCGGATCTCAGACCCATCAATAGTTTAGTTCTTGTTGAAGAGGAACGCTCTGAATAATCGACAGTACTTACGTGTGGTTTATCAGATAAATTACCTATTCATTATCGTCTCGTGCGCGCACGCATTCGAGTTCGACGCGTAATGTGTGTGTCACAAGTGCATCGCTTACGAAGTTACGATTTGTTTAATAATGTCGGTTACACTAAAGTGTAGTAGTTGTAACGTGGTGATAGACGAGTTACTGGCGTATGTTCAGAACAAGATATCAATTTGTGATGAAGAAAGTTTGATACGACTTTGTGTGGCAACTTTCAGTGGTGATGAAATCGAAAAATCGAAAACGTTACTATTTGAATCGTTACCGGCGGACAAGAGAAAACCCGTACGTAAAGGGCAAGGAAAGGAAAACCGTGTCCTTGGTGACATTATCAGTGTATTCAAATCCTTTCCCGATTTAATGCCAGTTTTTGTTACTCGAAGTTCCCGGCTCCCGCCTCTTACTTTCGATCATGTGGATGTGTCAGATGTTCTCAAGAAGCTGATAGTGCTGCAGGAGGAAGTAAAAAACATAAAATCATCTTACGCTTCTCTCGAGTTGCTGGAGGATGTAAGAAAGGAGTGTAAGAATACGCATAAGCATAGCGACGTAGGGACAGTCTGTGGCCCCCAGGGCGCTGACCCGTTCGTCAATGCAAGTGTGGATAGGTCGCTTGTCGGTTTGTCTAACAAGCTCGATTCTCCCATAAAAAATCGTTGGTTTTCTCCTAGGAATATACCAAAAAAGCACAGTTATAGTCACAAAGTACAGAAGGAGGGTACACCGAAACCGAGGCAGGCCGCATCGGCGACCGGCGAGGTATGTTTAGCGCAGACAAGCGTGAGGGAGAGAACAGTACCTCTCGAGACATCGCCGCCGTTATCGTCGAGTGCGCCCGAGCCGGAGCGAGCGACAACGAGTGAACAGGTGTTTGGTGCGTCACTATCCCCCGCGCCGTCGCCGTCGCTCGAGTGTAAACAAACGGAAGCTGTAAGTTCTCTCGGAGCTGCTAAAACACGGCATAGCGAGGGGACGTGGACTAAGGTCAGTTATCGAAAGTCTAAAAAACGCGTAAGAGGTGAATTTGGTCTAGCAAATGATTCCAGTAGCAATTTTAAGGCGGCCGAGAGGAAGGTACCCATTTTCATCTCTAACGTTAGCGTTGCGACAAGCGAGAAGGACATAACCGACTACATCTGGGCGAAAACAAATATATCTATAAAATTGGAGTGAATTAACTCAAAAAACAGTTTATACCACAAGTCCTTCAAGTTTTTTGTGCCACAGTCAATGGATGAAATCTTTTTAGATAGTAGTCTGTGGCCGAAATCTATAATTTTCAGGCGTTTCGTGCATTATAAGCGTAGTTATGCGGCCGGTAACTCAAGTACTGGCGATGGCCCTATACCCGTTATTATTAATGGATAAACAGTTATATAAACTAGTGACATTTAACTGCAAAAATATAAAGCGATCCATTGATTATATACGAGAGTTATGTTCTGAGTGCGATATCATTGCACTGCAAGAAACATGGTTGTTGCCAGAGGAACTGGCATACCTGCACGGTATCAGTGACGACTTCGCCTGTACCGGTACCTCGGCGATGGATACGTCGGCGGGTATGTTACGGGGTCGACCGTTCGGAGGAGTCGCCATACTCTGGAGGAAATCTGTGTTTAGCAGCGTGACAGTCGTTCCGTGTAATAACGCGCGAGTTTGTGCTATCGAAATAATACTAAATGATGGACCAGTGTTGGTGTTTAATGTGTACATGCCTACGGATAAACTCAGTAACTTAGAGGAGTTTACGGATTGTCTGAGTGTGGTGAGTGCTATCATAGAGAACGCTAATATTGGAAACTGCTATATTTTGGGTGATTTTAATGCACACCCAACGTGTCGTTTTTATACGGAGCTTATAGGTTTTGCTCGGGAATTTGAATGGGTGTGTGTTGATACGGAGTTATTAGGTACTGACTCGGACACATATACGTTTGTGAGTGATGTGCATGGTTCGCGCAGTTGGCTTGACCACTGCGTGGTCACAAAGGCGGCTCGTGACTCTGTAGTCTCAGCAAGGGTTATTTGTGATGTAATGTGGTCAGATCATTACCCACTCGAAATTAATTGTATGCTGGATAAAGTTTGTCCTAAACAAACTAATAATTTTATTTGTAGTGGTTTAGAGAGTAAGGTTAAGTGGGGGGAAAGAAATTATGAACAAACAAAATTCTATACCATGACTTGTCATGAGAAACTTAGACATATTGACTTCCCTGAAGAACTTAGAATCTGTAGCGATAAAACATGTAATCACTATTGTCATCGCAGCACCATAGATAATATGTATAATAATATTGTACGAGCATTACGTGAGTCGGCTCTGGTGGGTGGGGGGAGCAACATACGTAGGAGAAAGAAGGTGGTGATCGGATGGAATCGGCATGTTAGTGATGCGTTCGGGGAGGCCAGGCTCAGGTTACGTGTGTGGCAGGATAGTGGTAAGCCGCCCGCGGGTCCTGCTTTTACTGATATGTGTGAGGCCAGAAGGATATTTAGGTCTCGTTTGAAGTGGTGTCAAGTACACCAGGAGCAAATAAAAATGGATATTTTGGCCTCACACCATTCAAACAATGATTTTTCCTCCTTTTGGAAGCACACGAGAAAAGTGGGCGGTAGGCCTGGCTTCCCTGTAACGGTCGGTAGTGTTAACGATCCGGTGGGCATAGCCAACCTCTTCAGAGAACAATTTCAATTAAAATCTCCATTGGACCCCGGCTCGTCTGTGCCTGGGATGACTGGCGGTCATGATCTTGGAACTAGATTTACAGCCAGGGAGATCCAAAGTGTGATCAACTCCATGGTTAGGGGGAAGTCTCCTGGTCATGATGGTCTGAGTATCGAGCACCTCAAATACGCGGGTCCTCATTTACCAAGAGTGTTGGCTATGTTATTTAATTTTTGTCTGAGTCATAGTTATTTGCCTAGTCAGATGACTAGAACGATTGTAGTACCTATAGTTAAAAACAAAACGGGCGATATCGCGGATATAAATAACTATAGACCTATTTCGTTGGCGACGGTGATAGCAAAAGTGTTTGATGGCCTACTTAACAGACAACTTAATAAACATATACAGTTGCACGATAATCAGTTTGGATTTCGTAATGGGTTATCCACAGAGTCTGCTATTTTGTCGGTTAAGTGGGCTGTCAAGTACTACACGGACCGGAAAACTCCTACGTGTGCTTGCTTCCTTGATCTATCCAGGGCTTTTGATCTGGTCTCCTACAGTATTCTATGGAGAAAGCTTGAGAATGCTGGAGTTCCTTCCGAACTGATAAGCACTCTGAAATACTGGTACGGGGGCCAGATCAATCAAGTTCGATGGTCGTGGGCCTTATCAGAGCCGTATGGGTTGGAGTGCGGGGTGAGGCAGGGGGGGTTAACTTCACCTACACTATTCAACATATATATGAATGAACTGATTGAGACACTCAGCAGAGAGCGGGCCGGCTGTTACATTGATGGGGTATGTGTTAATAACGTTAGTTACGCCGATGATATGGTTCTGCTGAGCGCCTCAGTTTGTGGTCTTAGGAGGCTGGTGACCATCTGTGAAGACTATGCTAGGCTTCATGGATTGATATATAATGTAAAAAAGAGTGAATTTATGGTCTTTGGTGCCGGCGGCGGGAGGGGTCCAGAGACTATACCCTCGGTTACTTTGAATGGTATACCCCTTACGAGAGTATACAAATTTAAATACCTTGGACATTTCTTGACCGCCGACATGAAAGACCATGAAGATGTTGTGAGAGAACGGAGGGCACTGTCGGTTAGGGCGAATATGATTGCTCGCAGATTTGCACGTTGCTCACAAGGTGTTAAAAAAACCTTATTTCGTGCATACTGCAGTTCTTTCTACACGTGCAGTCTGTGGGCGGATTATTCGCGTGAATCGTACGGTGCCCTTCGAGTGCAATATAATAATGCGTTTAGGGTGCTGATGGGGCTGCCCCGCTTCTGTAGCGCCTCAGGGATGTTTGCTGAAGCTCGTGTAGATTGTTTCTACACGACCATGAGAAAGCGGTGCGCCTCCCTGGTGCGCCGGGTGCGTGCCAGCCCCAACATCATCCTGCGCTGTATTGCGAGTAGGCTAGACTGTTTATATGTGAATCACTGCTGCAAACTGTCTACCTCAGTGATAAACGTGTGGCGGTGATGTACATATTAAACAGCTGTTTTGTTTGTTTTCTTTGATAGGTTAGGATAGGATAGGTTGATATAGGACTAACATAGATTTAAGTAATATTGTTACTAACACAATGAGTCATAGTTACTTTGCAAATAAATGAATTTAATTTAATTTAATTTAATTATCGTGTAGGTACTCGTATATCTACGTACTTCTACCTCGTACCTTTTGTCACTTACAGTTTACTTGAAAATATTAATTCAAACTTTAACACTACGACAATACAAGTATGATTACATCATTTCATTCATTAAAGAGCAAATTACAGCAATATTTAGTCGTCAGACGGTAGTCACTATTAAGCCCTCTAACACAATACTTAACAGCAAACTAAAACTACAATAACAGCTAAAAGCTCCATAATTTGTATGGAACTCTCGCGCAGGTTTTATGCTGGGTTGTCACGGCATTTGATCGTAATCCACATGATTACATCCCGTAATGGACACTGATATTTATAGTAGTGATGTGTCGGCTTGACATAATATGCCATACTTACTCGAATGTTACTTGAATTTGTGGTTATATAGGTTCACATTGAGTGCTAAGGGGTGATTATCTACATAGTATAGTCATCCCCTTCTGCACGCGGTGCAGCTGCTGATATACGGACGAGACTCTAGGAAATTATCTATAGTGCACAGAAACGTATTGAAAAGCCTATTGAGGCTCTCCTATTAGTTGAAACCAACAAAGTGACTGGCGAAAAGTGGGCGTATATAACACCTCTGTACGGTGATATAAAAGTGAAGTATTTGACTTTATTGTGAATAACAGAGATCCATAATTTGTAAGTTTACTTGGTCCACACATGGTCACGTACTGCCCTTGCCCTCTTTTTATTGTTGTAACAGAATCATTGTATTTACTGGCGAATAAAAAGAGTGGCCGTGAGTTTTTCTTGCCAGGTTCTTTCCTCACAGGCTCTACCTATAATGCCTTGCGAATCTGGCGGTAAATGTAAATGTAGAAGCATTTTCTTTTTTTGACGTTCATAAGTGTTACTTTTTGACCTACATGAACAAAGATATTTTGATTTTGTAGTCAAAAGAGTTTAACACTGTAGAGATGAATCGAATAGTTGTTATGACGAAAAGTCGAATAGCGATTAATCGCCATTGATTATGGCAAATAGTCGAATTATTCGACTTAAAAACTATACCTACTATAAGTTATACTTATTAAATATCTACGTACCTAATCAAATAACAAAAAACCGGCCAAGTGCGAGTTGGACCCGCGCATAAAGGGTTCCGTACCAAAAAGAAAAAATATGTTTGTTGTATGGGAGCCCCCATAAATATTTATTATATTCTGTTTTTTAATATTTGTTGTTATAGAGGCAACAGAAATACATAATCTGTGAAAATTTCAACTTTCTAACTATCACGGTTCTTGAGATACAGCCCAAGACAAAAGGACGGACAGCGAAGTCTCAGCAATAGGATTGCCGTTTCACCCTATGGGTACGGAACCCTAAAAACAATAACACAAGATTCGCTAGTTATAGTTTTATCAATAGTTCCAGCGAAAAACATTTACCTACTTAAATCATAGAATCTTATCAGCAACAAATAGTTCCATCCATATTTTTGGACAGAACCGAATCTTCAATATTTCTATGGATTACATGAATTTTTAGGTAAAAGTAAATGTTATTTATCGAAGATATTCTTAAACAAAAGCAATTTAGGGCGAATAAATTAGTGCTTAGAAATTCGGAACCATAACTTGTTTTTTTCGTGTCTGTTTAAATTAAATACGTTTACTGTTAATTGAGTAAAAATTATAGAGAAAAAGATTGTCTTATACAACCAAACATTATTTGTATCTTCAGGAATTTTTACATTAATGTATCCACTCAATTCTCCACGTAATAAATGTATTAAACCTATTCTTATCACTCCTTAGGACAGTGCGGTAAGGTGGATACAGGTGCAGAGTGATACGAGGTTGAGGTCAAACTATAAGCAGTACCACTGTATAATGGGCTAGCAACTACACAGTAGGATAATATCATGAAATCGTCTACATTCTCATGTCACACACATGTCTCGCCACATAAACATGCGTACGTTAGTTAATAATGTAACTCAGTTATAGTAAACTCGTCACGTGGCTCGTAAAATACTATAACAAATAAATATGTTAGCGTCACACCACATGTGACTTCTAACTGTATACTATACATACGCAGCAATGAATATGTTCTAAGATATATATGTTTATTTGAAGCTAGCTGATGACCACGGCTCTGTCCACGTGATATAGTTTTCTCATCCCCAATGATCACGGGAACACATTACCTTGACAAAAAGTTGCCTGTAGCACTAAAGTATACTGTCAGTTTAGTAGTTTTGGAGCGTATCAATGTAAACGACGATAACTTCTTGCCTGCCATCGGATTTTGATGAACACAGCCTTATTTATGTTGCCCTGAACTGAGCTGAGCTTAAAATACTTTTTTTTGTGTACACAAAGGTGACCAAAGTCCGCTGGCGCTCTGGGGTTACCCTTCCGAGGGCGTTCCCGAGCGAATGGACGTTGAGGTGGACATTTAAAAGAACTAATAAATACATATCATAGATTCCAGCTATAAATTAAAAGACAACACCAAAGCCAAAGTCTTCTGTAGTATATCAATCTATCAACAAGTACTAGGTACAGTCGTGTGCAACTGTGTTCGTAGCTCCGAATATTCCGTCGTCGCTCGTCGTCGCGGGCCGCGTGTCGCTGCAACAATTAGTTGCGCTTATTGCTTGTTTGTCACGTCGCGATATATTACGTGTCTAAGACATGTGTTAGGTTCGAGATACAATGAGTGTCAGTATCAAAATTATACGGATGATACAGATCTACGTCCAGTCATGTAGTGACAATATAATACAATATGTACCAAAAAAAATTGTTTCAAGTATATTAAGGAAAGTAGTAATAAAATCTTAAAATAGAAATTATAAATTAATCACAAAAACTTATGTCATCGGCAGAACTCGTACCTACAGCCTTTCTCTTCCCTATCAGGGGGAATGCTCTGACCAATGAGCTACGATGACCAATACCAACAACACCCAATCTTTACTTCATATCATAATTTCTACATTGCGCTATTAGGTTAGCGTTGGTTTTTTTTTTATGATAAATAGGCTTACGTTTGGTCTCAATCTCGCTTGATGGAAGGCGAAGATGAGGCCTACGATGGTACACGTTTGCCTCGAAGGTGTCTGTTCACTTTGACCTTAAAGATGTCCAGATTATAGCGTTCCGGAAAAACTGACCTCGGCAGAGAGTTCCACTCCTTAGCCGTACGCATAATGAAAGAAGAGGCAAATCGCTTCGTGCGTAATGGAGGAATGTCTACAACATAAGGTTCCACCTATCGGAATTCTGCTGAACTAAAGTACCAGTGTATCGTGTTATAACGATATTTAAAAAAAAAATTGTGATTCATTTATAATTTGTAACTTAACAGTTTAAGAATACTTAAAGCTAACTCATTGCTTAATTTACGGTAAATTGCACCGAATGATTTTAGTTGCATATTACAAAAAAAAAATTAGATTAAACATTAGGGTTTCACTTCCAAAACTTCACCAAAAATTACTCTCGGTGTGCTTTCACCTTTACAACACCATATGTGACATCACAAAATCACTAGTAGCATTGTCACGTGTGAGTTATTGACGTGATTATACTCACGTATTTATGTAGATGACTGTACACGAGACACCAAGTCTGGATCACTCGACGACACGAATATTATTCCTGCTACCAAATACATTGCGAGTTTTGTATTAAAATAATTACATGAACGTCATTAAAAGGTGCCATGTATACGAATATAATATTTAAAATATTATGTGCTAGTTGTTGCTTCTTTGATTATTATGTGTTAAATAACTAAAACAAAAGACTTTTGTGACACCTTTTAGTATCATTGACAAAAAATTGGAGCTTTACGATCGCCATATATTATTTTAGTGCGGTGTTAAAGTTGATTTAGGAGCACTAAAGGGAGAATGTGTTAAGTATTGTTAATCTATATTTAGATGATTGGTAGTAAATGTTATGAATGAGACAGGGAGATGTATGTGCGACGTACTGATACTTATGGTTTTTGTGACAGCTGATAAATAACATTCGGTATACTTTCTCCGAAGAAAATAGAATAGAATGATCTTTACTGTGTATACTTACTTCAATCACATCTAAAATAAATCCCCGAGGGGGTAGGCACGTGTGCGTTACACTACCATCTAGCCCAAACTAAGCCATAAGCTTGTGCTATGGGATCTAGACAACTAATTTTCAATTTCAATTTCAAAATTAATGTATTAAAGCAACAATGGCTCGAATATGTTAGTAACAATGAAACTTAATTATTAGTTACCCATACCAATCACAACTGCAGACTCACAAGTGACGTAGTGAGCCTGCAACAATGACCGATATAGGCACAATCGAGTCTGCTCGCAATGCTATTCATAATGATGTTGGTAATAAACATACTTATATATTTCTAAATAGATACATAAAATACATAGAAAACACCCAAACTCCGAAACAAACATGTGTGGATCACATAAATCGAAAAAAAGTAAGTAAAGTCGAAAGCCGATGCGCTACTGACCACGTGAAAGTTCCACGTAATGGGTAACAAACCTTAGATAATATATACTATTGGATAATAACCAACCAACCACTACGCATTCTGTAAGCCACATATCAACATCTTCAGAGCTGCAATCATCTTCGGCTGCATGCGCTCGGACTGCTGAGATTCTATTTTTAATGATATGTAACATCTGTCCTTATTTTTTTTTTTTTGTTCAACGGCCGGAGGCCGCGGCCGCTCTAACTTCCGTTGCCGGGCGTCTCTGGTTACAAGCAGAACGTATTTCCAGTGGCGCCCGGCGGACTTTGACCACCTCTGTGGTCTCTGCGGGGATGAAAATCCCGCGTCGTTGGGGTAGGGTTTCATCCCGCGTCAGTGAGTGAATCTGGTTGCGTGCCATGGGGCAAAGGCCCCGCAGCACGCAACCCTTCTAGCCTGCTTCTGCAGAAGGACACGGCCGCGTTCCACCTACTCGCGCTGGAGACCATGGCTTGGAGCATGGTTTCCAGCGTGAGGATATCCACGCCCAGACCCACTACGAGGTCCCGGCGCTGACTCGCCCACGCTGAGCACTCCACCAACGTGTGGAGTGCTCAGCGTAAAGGTTTCCCGCTCTGTTATGTAGGACCGTCAAAAATTACTGGCAAAGTGTGCGTGTTTCACCTCTGCCCTTTGAGATATCCGCATCAGACCAGATATAGATGTGATATAATATGTCTGTCTGTTAATATCTTATTGTACAATGTACGTGACTGTACTTAGACACTAGCATTACTTATTTTGTACTGACATGCCATCTTTGTGTGAATTCCCGAAGTATCTTATAGAACCTAAATAAAACTATATATTTTTGTGCAAGTCAATGTAAATGATGAATTCATTGATGATTCATTGATGATTGTATTCAAACAGGTTATTTAAGGTACTTAATTAACTTGAATCCCTCAGGAACCTCACCAACTGCAGTTTACTTGCACATATTTGTGTATCATTGCCTAAATATTAATAAATTTATTAAAACAGGGTTGTGGAGTGAAACTAATTGGGGGCTGGAGACGAAAACATCGTCAAGTGTTTGCGCCGCATTCCTGGACTCACGGTACACGAATATTTTATAATTGACACAGATCGTAGAAATATGGATAAGGTAATGTCATACCAACAATCTGAAGGGTAAAATTCTTTGATACCTAAAAACTGGATGACTAGTACAATCATTGGAGTTTTCAGAGCTCATATGATGTGAGTTTGGTGGATGGACATCACTAGATGACAAGAAGATACTAAAACCTACCATAGATATAATAGGAGTAGTAGTATCTATTGTAAATTGGGTTAAATGTGTGCAAGCCCAAAAGATCGTGAACTTATACAATCACTACGTTATAAACAAATTTACACACCGCATATGTTTGCGATGAATTGAAATCTAATGTGTTTTATGTCATGCACCAATAGATAGAGCAAGTTAAGAGGAAGATTTTGTGTTTAAAACATCCCACGATGACATTGCAAAAAATAGGGCAGTATTATTTAACTAACATTAATTTGTATCAGTTGTTTAGCACTTAGCACTCATAGTAAGTAAAACCTTCTCTGCATAATTTGAAACTAGTTAGACGGTATAAAATATATGTCATTTTGCTGACATATTAATCTTTATTTACCACATCCATGCACATTGTGACATAGCTCCTTGTAATCCTCCAGGGCTGGAAGGGTTCACCGCGTGCGCATACATTATGCATGCTAATTTATCGACGGGTCAGCGCTGGCGTACCGCTCGCCTCCGCTGCCGTGTGCTGTGCTATTCTTGAGAAACTTGCCCTGCACGACATTGAGAAGGGTACTCATTAATGTGACAGTATTGATTAGAGCGACGACGACGCGATGCCATCCGTGTAGGACAGCCTACCTATATTTACGTTTGTATGAAAATAATATGATGTGGGAAACTTTAGGTGTGAATGCCAGGCGATATTATGACAGGTAACTACTTTATTTATAAGGAGAAGCAGTATACAGAGTATTGTAGAAGGATTGACATGCTTTGATTATTAAGAATCGTAAAGGCAGTAACTAATGACAAAGAGATCTTGACAGCGGCACAGACTTTTTTTTAGATTTAAAATTTGTATCGCGTAAAAATATCTATAAATTTTGTACATATAGATTAAGACCTAAGACCGATGCTAGGCTACTTTTTGTCCCGTTTCAGCAAACAATCAATATTAACATGGTAAATAATTGCCACAATAGGTCTGCATTTTCTGATGAAGGAGAAGTCAGCAGTCCCAAATAGTGCCCAACGCCATAGGTGTTTAATTTATATTTAGCACTCAATGATTGCCTTTCATCTCTATTATTTGAACATTCAATAAGAATATGGTACACATCTTCGACTGTTCCACATGTTGTACAGTTGGGAGAATCAGCCCGTCTCATTAAGTGAGCAAACTTTGCACATGGATAATGTCCTGAGCGCTGCCTGTGATACAGAACTATTTGTATTCTTCTTAATCTATTGTGAATAAACGACGGAACTTAAGAGGTTTTTTTTTGTCCCGTTATGCATCAGCAATCAATAACATTATTGTTCGCAGTTGGAGCTGTGGGCATTCACTAGTAAATGTCCCATGTTATGAATGTTTAAAGCCAGTTCGGGAAATATCCTAAGGTTAACGAACTCAAGCTAAACAAAGAACCAATACATTTTTACTTTTTTAAATAAGGTCTGACTAAATTTTAGGTTAATGTCCGAAAGAAGATTCTTTTTTAGTTGTCTGGTAACCCTAGGTGTGTCAAAGACCCTAATGGCCCAGACACGCACTAAGATACTTAAACGCTGACAGCAAAATACTAGAAAAGGATTGCACTTTTTTTCTTCAATTACAAAACAAACCCGGCCAAGTGCGTGTCGAGCCACGCACAAGATAGGGTTCTGTAGTTACCCGTAAAAGTATAAGTGTCATTACGGGGCACTGCCTCCTAAACAAACACCTACACACTATCGGTGTTACAGACAGTCCCCTTTGCAGGGCTTGTATGGCTGAGGACGAGACGGTCAGTCATCTAATCCTGCGCTGTGAGGAAGTCCATAACTACAGGGCAAGGCATCTCGGGTCTCCAGGATCAATCCCTGAAGCTCTGCGCAACGTGCGGGGCCTGCTGGCGTTCCTGGAGGAGATCGGTTGGCTCGAGTGAGAGAGTCCCACCCACACGCAAAACCCGCGCACTAGACGTGGACTTGCGGAGATCAGCCCGTGACTACAAGTACAAGTACAAGTACCCGTAAAAGTACAACTGTAAAAAGTATAACTCTTGAAAGTTCATTATATGGACTTAAAAGTTCATTATATGGACTACCATCATTAATGTTTTCAGGTTCTGCTAAATATCTTGCGAACGGATACTTTAATCAAAAATATATCTTGACCATCTTAACAACCTCTCAATGTTTTTAAAAAAGACCTATCTAATGATGTCTCACACGATGGAGTAGACGCGAGAAAAAAATATTCTCCACTTTACGTATAGGGGAGGTACCCGAAAAAAAATTTGTGCGGTCGAGGGACCCACGTCGGAAACGAAGTTCTTTACACAACCACAATGCAACCCAACCTGTGTTTGGCTTACTTTTCCTTTTATTAACCACGCCGACGGTAAATTTAAAAAATAAATTTAAAAAAAGGCGAACGGTATTTTGATATTTTCGATTCTGCGTACCACCGGTTGGGAACCACTGATAAGCGTAACGTGTAACGTGACGATTTCTACTTAATCGCACTACCCGTAAGCGGTGTTAGAGAACTTCGTTCCAAAATATTTTTCCGAATTTTATTTTAACACTTAGTCGGCGTAGTAATTATACATATGCATGCAAAGTTTCATGTTTCTAGCACTAACCTTTGGTAGGAATGCCGAGGATGGACGGATATGACGAAACTATAAACCTATAATAACGTCCTACCACAAAATATTTTTACTACATACTTATATTGATTGTATACAAAGATTAAATTAATCTCAAATTTGTATATTTTATTTAGGTATCTACTTCATTATTACGGTGTATTAGTTGTGCGGTAAATGCGTTAACAAGAACATGACGATGGCGCTTATATAAAATATATTACCTCCATAAATATCCCATGTGTACAAAAGGCATGTCTATCTGACAATATGTAATGTTTAATACTTTTTTAAACTTTCGCATTTTGTACACATTATACACGCGTCAATTAATCAATGAAATATCGTACTGCTACTACTAATGTTAAACTTGATCGAGTGAGAAGAATTACAGAAATGACTAATGTTTTTATTATTATCAGTACAGTAATTTAGATGTTAAAAAAAGAATCCAAATATTATTCCGAGAGCGAACCCTTTCGACTGCTGACGGTGATAAAATCAGCGTCTATAATAATCGCGTAAAATACCCGTTTGTCTTAAGTTTATAACTTACTGTTTAAAACTATATTTTATCTGTTAATATATAATTAGTTATTAATTAAGTAACTTGGTCTATTTCATTCCATTAACTTCACAAAGGCAATTTATAACGAAATTAATTGCAATTTTCCAGACTACTGAATAAATCGCTGCCAAAATGAAGCCCAGTGCGTAGATTTAAATAAAACATGCTCTCAAAACAGAAACAAAGGTTCCAATTTAAAATTCTTTTGGTTGCCAGTGACTGCGGTGAAAGGTGGATTAATTACCACTATGCAGGAGATTCTGAGAACAATTCTCGAGAACCTAAACTTTTGGGTTTAGATTTATTTTATTGTTTTTAGAACGAAATTCTTTTACCAACATATTTTCTTAGGCATAACCAAACGTCATCTGTTTTGTGAAACAAAACTAGGTGACTCCACTGCCTTGCTAGCATAGTAAGTTTAATGTATGTATGTACTGTCTAATATTTGAACGACGTACAAACATTTGGTTCAGAATTTTGTTTTTGCAATTTGGTAGGTACCTACGCAGATATTTATATCCTGCCAGGACATTTAGGACTTTTCATCAATGGAATATATTTCTGGAAGCACCTACATAGTACGGAAATATCACAGGTGAAGCCACAGACATTACCGCATATAGAATAATGACCAAAGTGCATAATAGAAACCCGTACGCAATATAAATAATTGATGTACTCAATATCTGCCTTCTGCATCAATTCTCACGGTTTTTAAGGGGCCCATAACTCTGACATCACGCAAATCCACCATAAAATTGGTGCATTTACGAATATTCTGGGATACCGCTGCCGGCGGGGATTGTAAGTGAATTATAATTTCCATATTGATGTCCGGGTAAAAGAAAAAGGTTGTATATTTCCCCCGGTAGGGACAAGCGTGAAGTGACGTAATGGAATTCCGTTTTCGTTCCACATTTTTTTAATAAAATTGACATTTTAGTGGGTATCAGGGTTACTTTGATCGATATATTGCATTTGTTGATAAAGTAAAATAGATTTTCTAGTTTCCTGCACGCGGTGCACCTGCCGATGACAATCGGACGAGGCCCTAACAAACATACCTAGTCAAAGTGCTCTGGAAGCGGCTATAGGCTCTAACAAAGCGACTTACGAAATGTGGGCCCGAGTAATAACGTAACAACAGCATCTGTCTACCCCTTCGAGAATAGAGACGTGTTACATGTGAGTATGTGTTTGTATGTTTAAAAATAGCTCATAAATATGGTCGGAAGTCGTAAATTCGACAAAGAGTGATTAAATAACCGCCTTTTGGTCATTTGATGCGGTTAACATTGTTGAAATGCGAAAAGAAAGCAAAACAAAGTAATAAGTACCAATTATGAGATACCGGGATTGAGATTGAGGGTTATAATTACTGATGGTTATGTGGTTCTTAGCTGGTTAATCAACGGATGCGGACGAATAGCTGTTCAAAAATCTGTTAAACTTAGTCCGGGAGGTAATGTACTAATAATTAAAATAGGATTTATTGTCTACGGACCCGGGCATCTCGATTTGTAGTAGGTTAGGTTAGCTACCTACTATTATAGGCAACTAGATAAATAAACTGATAAGGCAGGTTTTAATCAAGTAGTAAGTTTAAATAATTACTCTTATATCCCTGAGAAGTTAGGCAGAGGTGCATTATATACCCACATTTTGCCAGTAGCTCTGTCGAGCCCGATCCCGATCGAAAGATTCAATTGTTTGAAAAAAAAAATTTTTTTTTTATTGCGAAAAGATTTTCCCGTAGGAACTGAGAATGCGAAAACTATATCGGGTTCGAACCCAGTACTTCCAAGTATAGTATCTTCAGGATAGGCTAGACACTAACCACTGAAGCATACAGGTTACCACATATTTTCATAAATATTATTTTATTTGAACACAAAACACGGTTTCCGTCTCCTGCACTATCAAGATCACCTCGTCAGTGAGTTACAAACCTGCGTCTGAGCACATTCATCACTTTTTCACGAATTCAAAGAAACTGATTTATTTTATCGTTTACGCTCACAAATCAGTGCAACAGATGCTTAATCTTGTATTTTATTACGTTGAGTTTAAATTTTAATTAAGTTGTTTGTGAGCATGTTTTAATTTAGCTTTTATATTCGTTTTCATCATAATTTCAGACAGATGACGCTTGCTGGGCGTAGGCCTCCAACGAACGCCACAACCTTTTTTTTTAAGTTCGCGGCCCCAGGCCTCTGCCGGCCCTACGTCCATAGCCGGCAACTCAGTTGAGCATTTGGAAGAATTTTCAGTGGCACCGGCAAACGCCACAACTATCCACAACATTTCGGCCTTGAACTTTACGCATCGGGGCTTCTCTATTTATCTTGATGGATGGATTATCTTTAATATTGTATCGTGTGCCAAAACTCAACATATTATTATGTGTGACTAATTGCCAATATGTGAGTTAATAGTTCGTTACCTACCAGCCTTGATATTAATACGGCATAGTTAAGGTACGAGCAAACTCGTCCTTCACATGCGACGTATAACACCCATTATGACATAATGTGTGTCTAGTACCAGTTCCTTATGTTAATTTGCTCGAAATACGTTTTCGTATTTCCCATACATTCCACACCAGCGCCCCCAGCGGTAACGTCAGGGAACTGTATGAAATGTATGGAGGAATACGAAAACGTATAAACGTAACAAAGGAATTTGTATGGTTATTTGGTTGTATGTTCACCACGCTGTCTTACGAGTCACCGCGCCAGATTCGCGTGTTCCCATGCTATCCCACGCGTACGACGTTGTCATACATGTTTAAAGTGTCATAGCGCGTAGATAACGTAAACGTCAGACGTCGTAAGACGTAGGACCAGTGTGTCGCTGTCTCCCACGTCGCATGGCATACGTCGTATGTGAAGGACTAGTGTATTTTAAGCTTTATCCTATCATTTAATGGTACCAGAAACGGCAAGGCTTCACCACCCAAGAAGTAATATGTTTGTGTATATCATTAACTAGTGGTAAATAAATAAATCTAACGGGGTTTTACGGTGCTAACATCCTATAATCATTAATAAAGAATTCAATACCCATTTATTTCTTCTAAATCACTATAAAGAAGAAATCCTTTCAAATAAAGGACCTTATTATCGAATTCCAATTGCAACCCACATTTATGAGATTACTCGATATTCTCGCAACGTCTCAATCGATTGCAATCCAACCAATAATGTCAATTAAAATTCGAAGCTTTTTAGAAAATCAGTCGATATAAATCAGGGGCGATGCGTTACGGATTCAGTGCATTTACATAATCGACCACTTCACTGCCGCTTGACTATCGGCTCGTCCTACCATGTTTCATTGTAATTTTAATGCGTGACAACCCTAAATTTACTTGAAAATTTTGCTATTATCTACTTTAAACACACAGAATACGGTTGTTTCTTTTTTATTTGACTGTATATTGAAAATTGCTTTAGTATATTTAAGTGAGAACGGTAGTCCGTTCTCACTTAAATATACTAAAGCAATTTTCAATACAATACAATGGGACAAAGAAGCGTCCGCAATTAAAGGGAGCTTTTTGCGTCGGTCGTTTCAGCGCCGGAGGCTTTATGTGAGGCGACGCATTGATCGTGTTTATTGATGTGACAGATCGAGGTAC
Organism: Nudaria mundana; assembly: GCA_963556515.1. NCBI lineage: Eukaryota > Metazoa > Arthropoda > Insecta > Lepidoptera > Erebidae > Nudaria > Nudaria mundana. Next base: position 19,643,250 of record OY748301.1, read on the forward strand.
ATGCGATTGTTCTGACAATGCTAATACAGGCCTTCTCAGCAGTCACTCTGGAGATAAGCTTTGATAGTGGTGTGTCTACCTAACTAGCTGACGGCAGTTACAAGTTAGTACTCTGTGATAGTGATTAGCATCTCCAGGTTTATTAGACCTTCTATGTAAAGCATGGAGACAATCTGTTGTGTAAATGATAATATGCTTTATCTCGTCTCAGTAAATATAACAGTAAATTATGATGTTTTTCCTCCTCTTAATACCCCACCAACTACTGGGGATAATTATTATTAAATTAGTGACACTGCCCTTAATTTGCTTTACTAACTTAGTTTGCTTTTAACTGAACTACCACCAGCTATCATAAACTGTATTGACATTGTCCGTTCATAAAGTTACGTATAAATTAATTATAAGTTTAAAGCAGCAAATATCTGCTCTTTATTGTGAATAGTGAGCCCACACAACTCTCTTCACACACTCACAACAAATATTTATTTTATTAATTATTTTTATTTATAATAAGATAAAACAAAGAATAAAAAATAAGAAAATCACGGTGGCAATACATATACCAGTAGAAGAAACCGTCGAACGCGGTAGTCTGTCAAGCGGCTGGCAACACAAGCGTTTATTAAAAACATCTCAATGATGTATTGCCAGTAATTTCTGCGAAACACCCCTTAGTGGGGTACGTCCTGCCAGCTGAGCCATTGGTATACTATAAACAGGGATGCCTGAAATTCCCTGGTTTTCAAAAAGTGCCATGATTCGTAAGTTTTGTGCGTTTTTTCTAAGTGGAATTAAGTTATTACTAGTGAGAAATGAGAATGAGAAAATAACGCTAGCGTTATTTTCTCATTTTCTCCCCATTTCTCCCCCATTTTCTCCCCAATCGAAAAATCCCTTCGACAAAAGTTGCGCCTTGCAACAAAGAACACATGTGCCAAATTTCATGAAAATCGGCTGAAAAATGCGCCCTATAGACCGGAACTGACACACATACCAACAACGCCAAATCGGCCAGTCCTCGAGTTAAAACTGAGACGCGTCGCTCGCTCGGCCAATCATAAAATCAATCACATTGATGTTTGAATGATTTATTTTTCTGTAGACCATTTGATGATGTCGTGAGGAGAAACCCGTAAGGTTTGCCAAGTAAAGTGGAAAATTTTAGTACTGAATTAAGTTGACACCGTTTTGCCACCCAAAATAGTACATTACAGTGACACTTGCCAGGTTCTTTGTACCTTTCAGCCATCGGCTTCACGGGCAACAATGTTAGAATAAACAACCTAAACTGTTGATGTTACTATCTTTATGTTACATTCATGTATTTATATAGTCTTCCTAAAATCGAATAAATAAATATCTGTCATATTTTATCAAAAATTAAACAAGACGTGATGACATAACAAATAACCTTTACAATAACGTGTATTAAAAAGAATTAAGAGAAGATATTTATTAGTTGGAATTCTGTAGCAACCCTAGCGATTGTTTTGATTTATAGGTATCTTAATAAATAGGTAGTGTGGCACCGGGATCGTTGCTATAATATTAATTGTGTGCTCGTTAATAATTAATGTGGTGGTATGCGCAACACTAATCGTTTGTTGCTCCACTTCTCTCCACTGCGCTTGCTATTGACTATCGATCGAGTTTAGATGGATGCAATGAGCAACACTAATACTTAACTTAGTGGGTGACAATTGTGGGGTAATAATTGCAGAGTAATCGTGGTAAAGGTTGAGAAGCGACCACAATTGGTAATAAAGTTTATGTAACGATCATAAGAGTGATTGTTAAAACGACTGTAATGAACTTAAACCTACTTTAATACAACCCAAAGCAATTGTAAATTTTATTAATGGAATGTAATAAAACAGTCACCTTTGACAATTTTTTTTTTGATAACTTGGTGGAATTCCCTATAGAACCATCAGCACCACCTCGGGGTAATTTGACGCCGGTGTGTGGGGTTAGCCCGCATCCTCTAGGGCTATGCCCGGAGAGTCCAGGCCCACCCACTAAACCTCCGGAAGGCCTCCTGTCGCCTAAGCTGGGAGGTGCCGCTGCAATGGAACCCGCGTGTGGAAGATATTACCACCTTGCGGACGCAGCAGACGGCACCTAGGCGACAGTCACCTTTGATCATAGAATTAGATATCGTAATCACGAACGTAGAAGTTTAGTCCTTTAAAATCGTAACGAAGCGAACGGGTTTCTAAGTCTATTCTGTTAACCTTATCCCACTCACGTTTTAATATCGGCGAATCAAATTCTCACACACAGACAAAATCACGTGTTTTTATCACGTTTTGCGTCCCGTATAATGGGGGTGAGTGCATTGTTCCTCGAGCCTCGTTCGTTTGTCATTAATAGTCATCATGCACTGCCTGTAAGTTTGTATGAGTTGGGCTTTGCAATGTAGACAGGGCCCATTAGCACCCCCAGGTTGTTCTTTACCTCTAATATTTAGGGACTTAACTTATGTGCGAATCATAACTATTCTTAACTGACTGACTTTCAAAAGTACCTTGTAACCTAACTGAATAAACATTTATTTCATTTTCATTTTCAGTTGCAAAAAAAAATATTCAAGTAAATAATATAAATCATATTGTTAATAGGCACCTACACAGTTTCCTGACCACCAACTCCTGTTACTAAATCTAGTAAAAATATATCCCTAGAGAAAACCAATTTGAAGTTTACATATTGTATGAAGTCGACTGTACAAAAATGACCAATCTAAGTTTTTTTCTTCCATTAATCATAAGCTCAATAGTTGGCGAGTACGTCCTGGAGCGTGGGTGAGCAGGGAGATCGGTCAGTGGGTACATAAACTGGGGCCAGTTGTCTCGCACGCGCAATTTGAAGCAAATGGGCTGCGGCTCATTTACCCCCGGCTTGTTTTGGACGCAGTCATAGACTAACTTCCGTAAATAATGGAGACAAGTCATTGGCCACTGAACTGTATAAGTTTGGCGGCATGTATAGTTATATGTGTACAGATTGAATATCTACAGGGTTGTTTCAAAATGTCGACTACCTCGGTGGCACAATGGTACTATGTACGGACTGCCACGCTCGAGGTCTCGGGTTCGATTCACGGGTCTGGTGGATAATGTATAATTCTCTTTAGAATTTTACCCAGATAATTATCCCAGAGTCTGGAACTTGTGCCCGGTAAATGGCAATAGGCTCGCCCCCTATTACATGGGACCTAACATAGCTGGCGAGATGTGGGTGTGTTTGCACACCTCTGCCTACCCCTTCGGGGAAAAAGGCGTGATGCTATGTTATGTTATGTATGTTTCAAAATGTTTGAAACGAAGCCAATGTGTGTTTACGTAATCGACAAAAGTGGTTCTTTGAAATCTTTGCATGCGTAGTACTTAAGTACTTAGGTACCTATCATGTTGAGTTTGTCATCGAGAACACATTTTAATTATACTGGGCTTTACCTGAGACCCACCGTGCACTCGCCGGCAATAACTTTACTGCCACTGTAAAGAATGTTTTGTAATTCCATTTGATTCCAAAACATCCGAGCATTTTTTTTTCATTTTGTGAATCCCTGTTAACTGCCACTTACAACTGTGACTTCTGTTGTTGTTACAGTTCTTCGGGCTATTTGTTTACTCTATGTTCGGCATGTACAGTAGCTGCAAACTATCGCACTGAACCACTACCTCTGGCCTAATAACGAAGAAACATTTTTTATACGGAGATAGTCGAACATTGCCGACTATTGCCGAGCATTACTTCCGCGCGGGCGCACCTTCGCACAAATAATAAAAGTTTTTGAACTGTACATAATCCTACTATTCATACATCGGTTTCTCTGGAATAACAGTTTTGTCATATTATACGAATGTGGGACGACGTTTGGTGGAAATAAAAACATTTATTCAGTCCTATTTGGCTTATATTAGACGACTGTGTTGTTATTTATTGTTTTTCCACAAAATATTATTGGATGGGAAAAGTTTTGATCGCTGCCGTTGTGGGGGTTGTGTTAGATAGACTTGATATCCGATTCATATAAAAGTTCACGATCAAATGGCTCCAAGTAGGTCCTACCATGGGGTGGAATACGTACTGTTTACGAAGAGAATTGAATCAATATGAAAAACGTTATATCTTACGGGAAGTTGAAGTGTATAACTTAGTACCTGATCATTGCTATAACTAACCACACGGTAAACTTACCCGGAAACAGAAGTTAAAGCAGAACTCATACATACATGTACTGCCAAGGAACGTAAAAGCGAGAATGCTGTGGAGTAACTAGCACAGTTTCGTAAATAAGACAAGGGACACATAATACAATTATAGTAAATATTTGTGTATAATATAGGACTGAATTATTAACTAACTATCTAACTAAAATATTTAAGTTAATCATAAATCTTTTCTTTTAGTCAAAAATCTGTTTCTGTTCCTCAAAAACGCAAACTGTAAGGGGTATTTTTTATGTAGGTACCAAACGATAGAGCGCGAAACTCTAAATGTAATATACTTACAACTCATCTTGGCCAAAATATCCTTGATGTTATTTTACACCATTTTTTTAAATAATGTTATAATTGTGACTAAAAATTGACCAAATTTATAATTAAACATGATGGCAGTGATATGTTCCTGAAAGAATCATATGTATCAGTGAAATCGCGAGAGAAACCCCATTGGAAAGTATAATAATTAACATTGAATCACTAACGGCAAGCTAGCGAGTGCGACCCTCTCGTCGTGGAAAATTCAACATGAGTAAAGTCTCCGCATATTTACCGACTCAATACTATTCATTTAAGTTAAGTTCAACTTATTCAAGTCGTTAGGAAGCAAAATAGGTTCGTTGTTAATGAATAATTCAATTGTTTCATGCGAGTCGACCGCACTTCTGCACGAGTCGGCACTCGGTACGGCAAATTAAACAAATGCAATGATTTGTATAAATAAATTCTTGTTCTTCCAGCGTCCACTGTGAACCAATCAAATTACTTCACTTTGTTAGTTGATTGCGTACAACGAGTACGAATATGTAGATGTGCTAAAGTTATTTGATGATGGGAGCTAGACTTGAGACTGTCGAGTGTCGAATGAATACGTTTATTTTTGTTTACAGCATCTGCTGAAAAAGTTTTAGGATACCGATGAAATAATAGTACTGTTAGCGAGTATTCTATTAGTCGTATGGCTGCATTTTCTGCTGCTCCTGTCACTACATACAAATTCTTTTGTTCAACAGCTTTGTACAGATTTAGGTACATACTATTCTAATACTAATATCCCACCTTAGACTTTACAGTGAACATTCTTTGTTTGTAACCTGCAGTAGGTCCTACCTACTAACACCAGTGTTAAAACCAGTGTTAAGGTTAGGGATGATATAATCCTCCCTAATCTTCTGTTGTTGGCCACTCGTATAATACAGTAGAAACTAATTGCAACAATGTAAACAAAACAATATTAAAAAAGAAAATGGATAATCTACCTGAGTTTCTTGCTGGTCTCTTCTCAGGAGAACCAAATTACCGAACCAGCGAAAGAATCATTTTCTAATGGTTATTTATGTACTTACTTAATTTAGTATTTTTATAATATTACTTGACAAAATTGTAAAATTTTGACATTCATATGTGCTCTTTATGTGCCTAAACTGAATAAATGAAATTGATTCTTTGATTCTTTGATTCTAATAGAATTGGTCGATGACACTGTCTTTCTGGGCATAACGTTAGACTCTAAATTGCAATGGGGGCCTCATATCGGGAAAATTTCGGCCAGGCTTAGTTCAGCAGCCTATGCTGTCAAAAAGATACGACAACTTACAGACATTAAAACGGCGCGTCTTGTCTACTTCAGCTACTTCCACAGTATCATGACATATGGCATACTACTGTGGGGTAACGCTGCCGATATTGAATGCATCTTTATGTTGCAGAAGAGGGCTGTCCGGACTATCTATGGAATGGGGTCTCGGGAGTCATTAAGAGATAACAGTATATTTATGAAATTTTATTGTATACCCACAAGAACAAAAGTAAATTTGTGAAAAATAGTGATAATCATAATCTAAACTTAAGAAATGAGGATAAACTGGCTGTTCTTAAATTTAGGTTTCATAAAGTGAGTAATTCTTTTGCGGGGAACTTTATTCGAATGTACAATACATTGACAACCGAAATAGCAAATTTATCTGTTAATAAATTTAAAAAACTAATACAACGTAAATTGTGCCATAAAGCTTATTATAGTATTAATGATTTCTTAGATGACAAGGCTGCCTGGTTGTAACACGAATTGCTCCTTTCTAAATAACTCTGTATTAGATTTAAGATGAAATATTTTGGAAAACAGCCGAACTGAGTTTCTTGAGGGCTATTCTCAGTCTCGTTGCATTTTGGAACCCTCGGTAGAGTCACACCAACTTTTGAAAAATCTAAATAATTTTCTAAAAATTTCAAAGATAATAAAATAAACGTTATTTTATTTTATTTTATTTTAACATTTTAGCAGCAACGATTATTGCTTAAGTTAATCTTACTAAAGTAATTTTTTATAAATACATCTCGAACCGTTATTAGAGATTCTATAAGTGGTATGTAACATTTGTTCTGGCCGACGGTGTGTTGGTAAGAATCACAGAGTGGATATTTGGAATTCTTTTAAAGTGGCCGGTAACAGCAATGGACCTCCTATTACGTGGGATAAATTACTGTCAAATATGGGTGTGTAATGCATCACTGGCTACCCCTTCGGGAATATAGGCGTGATAATATGCATATGTATGTAAAATAAGGCTGGCGCCTAAAATGTTCAGAATTTTAACACATCCATTTAAAAATGTAATTGGAGGGTACCTACTACCTACACAGTTCGATGTCCATGTTAATTTACACCCGTTCTTGTCCAAGTAAAAGGCCTGTTTTTGTACATAGGTACGAGTACTAGGTACTACTAATAATTTGGATTAAATAGACAAATAAGTCTAACTAAGATTTGCGTATTCACGTTCCTCTTGAACTAAATTATCTGGATAGAATGTAGTATTAAGTATCTGCCCAAAGTTTCAAACTATCTCAATAACAAAATTTTATCAAAATCGTTTAGTGTTTTAAGGTAAGAATAAACTTAAAACCAATAAAGAAAAATGCCGGTTTCGGGCTCTCAATACAGATTAATTATATCTATGTTTTATTTGGATGATACCCCGAAAAATCTGGATCGTAATTTGCACTGATATTGATGAAATCTGGTTCATGATAGTGTAAGATCCTGGGTGATCTTAGTGTTAGTATCCTATTGAAAAAAAAATAAAAAATGTGTGTGTGTCAGCTCCGACGCACGACTGGAGTTTACTCCTTTATTACGAGTATCTAACCATACGCAAAAAGAGTTTATTCAACTGAAAAAAGATTAATATCATATGAAAGGGTAAATTCACAATTTAATGAAATAATAATAATACACTAATAATAATAGACACTCATTACCAGCATAAGCTGAGAAAAAATACATAAAAAAACAAAAATAATAATAATAATAAATAATAATAATAACGTATCTTGCTAACACCGAGTACTTGCATAGGCACAATCAAGTCACCGTCCTGGTGAATCACTTCGCCATATTATTTCCGGTTGTTCGTATCTTGCTAACACCGAGTACTTGCATAGGCACAATCAAGTAGCCAGGATCATTCACCAGCAACTTGCTCTTCAATATGACCTTATTGAGTCTGAAGTACCGTACTATAAGTACACACCAGTGCCAGTTCTTGAGAATGGTCGTGCATTGCTCTACTGGGACCGATCAATCATCACGGACAGGACTATTGTTGCCAATAGGCCCGATATCGTGTTGGTTGATCGGACCCAGCGTCGGGCAGTGCTCGTCGATGTCGCTGTCCCGCATGACGAGAATCTTGTTAAGGCAGAGAAGGACAAACTTAGTAAGTACCTTGATCTGTCCTTCGAGATAACCGCCATGTGGAACGTAGACTCGACGATCATTGTCCCGATGGTCGTTTCGGCAAACGGACTAATAGCTAAGAGTTTCGATCAACACCTCAAGAGACTCTCGTTAGATTGTTGGATCAAGAGTCAGATTCAGAAGGCTGTTATCCTCGACACGTGCCGTATTGTTAGGAGGTTTCTCAGTCTGTAGCCTCCACCGCTGGTAGTTTGGGTCCTACTCCGCTACTGGTGGGACACTATTTTTTATATTTTTAAATGTATTTGTGTTTTTTATAAATCTATTTAAAAATGTATAAAATAAGAATGTTATTGAATAAACGAGAGAATATAATAATAATATATATATATATTCTTTCTGAAGCAAAAAGTATATGCATGGGCAAGTCGTATTCGTCGTTATAGAGAGCGTGTGGATAGATACTGGCAGAATCGTATCTTCCAAAGCGATCAAAGGAAGGTGTACCGAGTGTGGGAGGGAACTAGGCAACGTTTGAGCGACGGGCAACTGCCAGATACTCACGCCATGAATCAATTTTGGCGTGACATATGGTCGGTGCCCGTCGAACATTCGGAGGGTAACTGGATCAGTGTTGTTGAGCGAGAATGCGATAACATCGAGCCCATGGAGTCTATTACAATAGACTCCGAAGACGTCAGTTGTGCAATGCGTACGGCACCGAACTGGAAAAGTCCTGGGCCGGACGGATTGCACAACTTTTGGATAAAGTGGGTTCGTAGTTCGCATGAACGCTTGGCAACACAGTATCAAGAAGCCCTCGAGTTTGGTTCCTTACCCGCTTTCATGACCACTGGCATCACCTTCCTGCTCCATAAATCAGGTAGTACCACGGAACCTAAGAACTACAGACCTATCACTTGCTTACCTACCATCTACAAGCTCCTTACATCTATTCTGAGAACTAAAATAAACTCACATATAATGTCAAATAACATCTTAAATAGTGCTCAGAATGGATGCAGGGCTGGGTCACGTGGTACTAAGGAGCTACTCCTTATTGACATGGCCATTAGCCAACAGGTTAAGCGTAGTAAGGGCGCCCTCTCTACTGCCTGGATTGACTACAAGAAGGCCATTCGGTGCCTCATTCATGGCTGGGGAGGATTTTAGAGTTGTATAAAATTAATCCGACTCTTAAATCCTTCTTAGTCTCGTGTATGGGGCAGTGGACCACAGTCCTTCGTCAACCAGGTAGTGGTGAGTGAGCTTCTGGTCCGCGTGACTTGATTAGGATTGAGCGTGGTATATTCCAGGGCGACAGTTTGAGTCCATTGTGGTTCTGTTTAGCACTGAATCCACTTAGCACATTGCTGAAGGATTCAGGGCTAGGCTATCGGTTTCGTAGAGGGGGTGAGGTTATTTCTCACCTGATGTATATGGATGACCTCAAACTATTTACACTGAAGCACCAAGATTTGGTGGCATTACTAAAAACTACGGAAGGTTTTAGTAATGCCATTAAGATGGAGTTCGGTGTTGATAAGTGTGCGGTCATGCATGTACAGCGGGGGAAGGTTGTAAATTCACCGAATTTACAACTTTCTGAGATAATAACTCTCAGATCTCTTACCGAGACCGAAACATACAAATACCTAGGTATGTCAGAGTCATTGGGTATAGCGGTAGAGGATATTAAGAAATCGGTGAAAGACCGTTTTTTTGGCCGCCTGACAAAAGTTCTTAATAGTTTTTTGTCTGGGGGTAACAAAATGCGGGCTTTCAACGGTTGGGTAATGCCTTTGTTGTTGTACTCCTTTGGCATACTTAGGTGGACTCAAACGGAACTAGACGCCCTGGATAGGCGAGTCCGTCAACAACTGACATTGCATCGAATGTTACACCCACGATCTTCTGTCATGAGACTGTACATTCTACGGAAGTTGGGGGGTCGAGGATTTTTAAATGCCAAGAACCTCCATAACCGTGAAGTGTGCAGTCTGAGGAATTACTTCCTACAGAATGGGTGTGGCATTCATTGCGATGTTGTGATGGTTGACAAGGGCCTGACACCTCTCTCCTTGGCTAACGAGAACTGGCGTAAACCAAAGGTGCTAGGTACTGAAGACCGTAGGGACGTATGGAAGAGTAAGGAGCTACACGGGCGGTTCTACCGGGTCTTAACAGGACCCGACGTAGACCTGCTCGCTTCGGTGAACTGGCTGCGTTTCGGTGACCTCTTTGGGGAAACTGAAGGTTTTGCCTGTGCAATTGCAGATGAGGTTATCAAGACGAACAACTATAGGAAATATATCATTAAGGACGGTACGGTCGATATTTGTCGAGCATGCCACCGTCCTGGTGAATCACTTCGCCACATTATTTCCGGTTGTTCGTATTTTGCTAACACCGAGTACTTGCATAGGCACAATCAAGTGGCCAGGATCATCCACCAGCAACTTGCTCTTCAATACGGCCTTATTGAGTCCGAGGTACCGTACTATAAGTACACACCAGAGCCAGTTCTCGAGAATGGTCGTGCATTGCTCTACTGGGACCGATCAATCATCACGGACAGGACTATTGTTGCCAATAGGCCTGATATCGTGTTGGTTGATCGGGCTCAGCGCCGGGCGGTGCTCGTCGATGTCACCGTCCCACATGACGAGAATCTCGTTAAGGCAGAGAAGGACAAACTTTCTAAGTACCTCGATCTGACCTTCGAGATAACCGCCATGTGGGACGTAGACTCGACGATCATTGTCCCGATAGTCGTTTCGGCAAATGGACTAATAGCGAAGAGTCTCGATCAACATCTCAAGAGACTCTCGCTAGACTGTTGGATCAAGGGTCAGATACAGAAGGCTGTCGTCCTCGACACGGCACGCATCGTTAGGAGGTTTCTCAGTCTGTGACCTCTACCGCTGGTAGTTTGGGCCCTGCTCCGCTACTGGTGGTGGTCTGACATGGATTTTTTTCATAATATTATATGTAATTTTTCATATAAATATTGTAAAAAAAATTATGTTAAGAGAATAATTTGAATAAATGAGTATAATAATAATAATACCAATAATAATAATCTTAATACACTCACATCCAAATTAGAAAGTTGCGCACTAGAGGTGCGCACCAAAAACGTGACACGTTTTCGTTACTTGTTAGTAGGTTTTACCCCTCGGATTTTTCTCATACCGGGCGCCTTATATATGAAAATCGATTCTTAAGGAGTAAACTCCAATAAACTTCAAGTGAGATTCTAGTTCTAATTCTTAATGTACCTACCGGTATTTCATTACAATTATTTAGTCAACTAGCGAATGAACAAACACATTCCCGAGATAAATAGTCTAACGGCCTAATACTGAAACGTCACTCAAACATTTAGGAGCTGTTTAAATGTTTGAGCAGACAATTTTACATACAACAACGTCACTTTTGAGTATCTGAATATTGGAGTGACGTTTTAGTACACGGCCGTAAGTTGCTCTATATCTATAAAAGTCTCGTTGAAGCTATTAGCTGGAGCAAACAGACAGACAGACATACAAAAAAATAATACTGATTATGTACGTATTGTATGTATATATGTATGTATTATGCTACCTAACAGTTAAAAGCTGTTCATTTAGAATTACAACCAGAAACTTTAATATGATTTAACCGTAATGATTTTGTCCGTGTAGGTACCAACAAAATTGTTAAAACACAGTAATAATATGCAATATTTCTTACTGTCTCGTTTCATAAGATTTCGGTATAAATCGCCTCGTCGCAGACCCGCCTGTTGTTGGCAAATTACTTTGATATTATTTCCTTAGTGCAGTTGTTCACTTTGCCTGTACAACCCTATTTCTTAGCACAATATCTTACTTACTGCTTGTTATGAATTATGAATAACTTTGTACATTTATACGCTTGTTCAACTTATAAATAGAAAAGAATTTTCAGATGAAGTAAAACAATTACTCGTCAATTTCAAATGTGAGAAAATAAAATAATAAATAATACTGCAGGTACTAAGGTAGCTTTGTGTAATACAAACAAGGCAGATCTGCTTTACCTCCTTCAAGGCCAGGTATGCCCTTGAAGGAGGTCCCCAGATCTTCGAAGATACTCGTAATTATGGCTGCGGATTGCCAGCATTCCCAGGTTCATACTCCGGTACAAACATTGATCCACAGTACAGGTCTATGATTGCATTACATACAGGTTAAATCACCAATGTATGTATGTATTTAGAAGAACATGAATATGTTTATTGGTTATCTAGATCCCATAACATCGCTTCCATTCCCTATGTATTCTTATGTTTTCTCGAGATAAATGTATCAAATTTTACTTTAGTAATATTAACTTAAGTAATCATTGTTACTGCTAAAATGTAGGTTGGTAGGACCTACTGTAGGTTACAATCAAATAATGTTAACTGTAAAGTCTAAGGTGGGATAGTTTAGAAAATTTAATTATACAATATGAATCACCTTGTGTAAAAAATATCCCAAAATATTGCCCGCTTGACAAATTATTATACAAACAAACTATTGTATTATACCTTCCTTGAAAATCATTTATCCATTGGTGAAAACCGCATCAAAATCCGTAGCGCAATTTTTAAGATTTAAGAATACATAGGAACCGGAAGCGATGTTATGACTTGCGAACGCCCACGGCTTCGTCCATGACAAATTATATACCAAAACCTTCCTAGATAACCACTCTATCCGGTAGTGAAAGCAGCATGAAAACCGATGCAGTAGATTTTGAGTTTACCGCGAATAGATAGACGCGGCATAGGACTTTGTTTTAAAATAATACTAGTAGTAGTCGCCCGCGACTTCGTCCGCGTGATAATTTGGATTTTTTCCCGTTCCTTTCGCGCCGCGTCATATTTTGAACAATTCACACAATATCTTTACAAATTGTAGCCTATGTGTTATTCTGATGTATAAGCTATATTATTGTAAAGTTTCATTAAAATCCATTCAGTAATTTTTACATGAAAGAGTAACAAACATCCACCCAGCCATACATACATACATACTTACATACATACTTACATACATACTTACATACATACATACATACATACATACACATACATACATACATACTTACATACATACATACATACGTACATACATACATACATACATACTTACTTACATACATACATACTTACATACATACTTACATACTTACATATATACATACATACATACATACTTACCTACATACATACATACTTACATACTTACATACATACATACATACTTACATACATACATACTTACATACATACATACATACTTACATACTTACATACATACATACATACTTACATACATACATACATACATACATACATACTTACATACTTACATACTCACAAACTTTCGCGTTTATAATATTAGTAAGGATGTAGGTTTGCTTCAGGTCCAGTAGACCTATCAAAAATAACCTAAAAGATAACAGTAATTTAACTTATGAACCAAAATTAAACCTTTGCAATAAATAACACGAAACAAGGCTTTCTAAAACGATCTAGGATACTACGAATACCATCTTAGTTAAGATTAACTAAGTCTAGGTTTTCTAAGAATCGTGCTTCCTTATGTAGCTGAGGTCAATAACATGTTAAGAAAAAGTTGTCTGGCTTCTGACATTGGTTTAAATGTCGTGATATCTTGCTCAATATTACCGTCGACGTTTTTATGTATCGCGATTAAGAGTCGAACAAAGGAATTTGTAAACGTCGGTACATCATTCGTATCCATCTATATCACGCTTGGGAACGATGCACGATGGTTGGAAGATTAATTTTGCGAAGGCTTATAGATATACTAGGTGATGCTGGCTACAGCTCCGCCCGTGTGGATTAGCCATCTACGTAAGAAAACGTGTTTTTGCTGTAAACCTCAAAACATGAAATGTTCGCCAGAATATTCAAAAACTTTATTAAAATTTGGAAAAAAAATCATAATTTTCGCTCTACTCACGGTAAGAACTTGATAATAGCGGCCTCCTTTTTATTATTGTTTGTGCAAACTATATAAGTAGCTATCGTTCTAAGCCTTTTTGAAGATCTCAAAAAATATGGTATATTTTTTCTTTATTTTTTCGTTCGTTTTTTCGTTTTAATAGAGATGGTTTGCTCTGCAGAGGTTTTGGTGGATTATTGTATTGCATAGCCAATAAAACACACACATTTATATAATACTAACATCATAACATGGTTAAGTGAGTTTTAGAAGTGTAGCGGGCGCGGCCGTACAACTCTCAGTATCGTATTAAGTTAGAATAGTACGGCCATCGTGACTGCCAAACTAACAGGGAACTAATTAATAAAACCGCTAATGGGTTCCGTGAGAGAAATTAACTGGGAAAATATTGTTTAATACTTACACTCGTTTTGCTGGTATACCGTATATTATAACGTTTAAGAATTGGTTTGTTTGACTGCGTTTATTTCAGAAACTAATCATAATGATTCAAATTAGAGTAGCGGTAATAGGCCCTTATAACATGGGACTAGTTAGTGATCGTATAATAAGCCTCTGCCTACCCTTGCCAGGAACATGCGTGATTACAATAATATACATAAAGCCGTTAGTGCAACTACTTATAATGTATTTCCATAGTTAATTACACAATCTGTAGCTAACTGCAAATTAGCGGGATTGAGCGATAAATACATCTAAAATAGGAAACACATCAGGTTGAGATTGCACGTGTGTTTGACAGGATATTTATGATCATACTCGTATCTATTCATAATCATTATAATAAGATTATGATTTTTTTCTGTATAATATAGGGTAACTTGCAATATCGTATTAAATCGTAGCTGTAAAGCGATATTGCAAAAGTGTTGATAAATAAATATATATATAAATAATAATATATTTTACAGCGTAAACATACAATAGTGGCTATTTTATAGAGCAGCTGTATACGGCTCCAATCGGATCATTCGTTTTATACGATCACTTTTCCTGCCATTCCTAGCCTAAATAGCCTTAGTGCCGAGGAATAGGGGTTCAACCTGATGCATAAGTGATCCGGTGCGGCTTGTTCCGATGTGCTCTGGTGTGATCCAGAGTGATCCAACGGAATGCGACGTCATCCGATGTGTCCCTTGGATAACAAATGACAAGTTAACGTCGTTTGGCGAACTAGACCACAAGCTTTCTACCTGTTTCGGTGGGGCCTGGTCGGTAGATCATCGACTTTCGACTCCGGGGTCTCGGGTTCGATTCCCGGGTCGAATCAAATAATATTAAAATTTGTGTGATCCACAAATGTTTGTTTCGGAGCTTGAGTTTTCTATGTATATTATGTATGTATTTAGAAATATATAAGTATGTTTATCAGTAGTCTTGATCTCATATAGCACAAGCTTATAGTTTGGACTAGATGACGTCGTGTGAGATGTTGCTCCAACGCGATAATAACATAGTTAATCGAGATGTATTCCTAACTATCCTAACCCTGAGGTCCGAATGGTGAGCCTACAAGCATCTTCTTTAAATTCTTTATACCTGCGCGTGAATTGAAAGAGTCTTTATTACGAAAATATTTATTTGGATAACGATTATGGTCGGTCAGTAATCGGAAAACATATATATGAAAAATCAGATTTCGACGAATACTTTTTTGATTGACAAGGTAGTTTCAATTTGTATCGAAATTATGTAACAGTTAATTAATAGATATACAGGGTTATTTGTAATTAACTAGCATCCTCCCAGGGGTAGGTAGCAGACATCATAAGTAACAACGTTTGTTTTACGAATTTTAATAAAACTGAATACATTACTTAATAACGAGTTTTCAAGATTTTATTGTTACAACGCGACACTATTAAGTCTATGTTTCATTCATAAACTGAAGGTCGACGCACGCACGTTCGCGCGCGCTTGCACTACCAAATAATACGAGTACCTACCTACTAGTGGTACTAGGTGATGTGATATAGGTGGGCTAGGTACTTTCTTCGCCAGATTATTAATTGCTCGCGTGGTATACTTTACCAGGTTACATTACCCTGGCTACATTAAAAAAACAAAAAGATGCCTAAGAAATGCTAAAGTTGAAACGTTGAAATAGGTAGGTAGGTAAGTATGAGTCACAGTATTTAAAGAGTGGAATCAGCGTATTTACAATAATTGAACTAATTGTTGAATTTTTTACAATAATTGACAAAGTATGTACATTTAATTATTACCTCTGAGGTTCAAGTCCCGCTCATGCCAATGAGTATCGCGCACATAACGTTCAAAATAGTCACCTTCAACACCAACACAAAGACCACACCTAAAAATTAACTATTCATTAATTCTGGCTAACACTGCCCGCTTAGTTTTAATTTGATTGAAGGCACTAATAATTTTTACTATTAACACGTCCCGGATTTTGACGCACACCTGTGACGCGTTTGCATCTAGCAAATGACTGGCGGCTCGCAAAAAGAAATGGGTCAAGGTCAAAGGCGCAAGAGCCGCACCGCCCCGCGCCCCGCCTCCTACCCGTGCATTGCATGAATTGATGATACGAGTTTGTTTTCCAAATTTTTACGATGCGTGTAAACTGCGGCGTAGAGTTAATAACTGTTAGACGCAAAACTAAATTAAAATTTATTTTTGTATGAAAGTAAAATTTAACGAATTATAAAAAGTCGTAGAACAAACATTGTTACTTATGATATCAGCAATCTACCCCTGGGAGGATGCTAGTTAATTACAAATAACCCTGTATATACCTACGTAAGTGTTATTGATTTTTTGGAATGTTGCTAGTATCACCGACTGCCTCGGTGGCTCAGTGGTCTGAGTATGTGACTGCCATCCCTGAGGTCCCAGGTTCGATTCCGGGTCGAATCAAATTATTAGTGTGATCCACAAATGTTTGTTTCGGAGTTTGAGTTTTCTATGTATATTATGTATGTATTTAGAAATATAGAAGTATGTTTATCAGTCGTATAGTTCCCATAGCACAAGCTTTTATTAGATTTGGGCTAGATGACGTTGTGTGAGAAAGTCCAAAAAAATATTTATTTATTTATTTTATCAAATTAATGATTTAATATCATGTTTTACGTGCGTTGCATAACTCTGGCAACACTGCTTTATCGTCATCTATATATTTAATACGACAATTTGTCCGTCCGTCGCGTTTTTAATTTACATACTTTTTAATTTTATTTTATTTTTATTTTTTTATTATATTTCTGGCGATTTTTTTTTTAATATTTAGGTCGACAAATTGACGCCACCCGCCTGATGGTAAGCTGAGGCGATGTCTGGCAATTGAGGGCGACTCTCACAGAACACAGGAATACTATAGAGAGTGGCCCTCAACTTGACGACCCAATAATGTGCCTCTTCACGCTTCGCTTAAAGAACCCAGGGTTATATGTTGGAGGAAAGACGTGCGCAGGCAGGGCGTTCCAAGCCACCATAGTTCGGCAGAGAAACGAACGTTTAAAACGCTCGGTTCTCTCGAAGACGGTTTCCACGGTATGAGAGTGACATCTCTGCCCGGCACGCGTTGTTCGGGATCGCGATACAAAGTTCGCTGGGATAACTAGTTCTTATTAATATACAGGTGAATTTTTGAAAAGGGCTTGCATGGTCAAATCCGAAACATTTTTTTATTTTTTTTTATTATTGGGTTCGTCAAATTGACGCCGCCCGCCTGGTGGTAAGTCGTGACGACGTCTAGCGATTGTGGGCCACTCTCACAGCGCACAATACTATAGAGAGTGGCCCTCAACTTGACGACCTTGACTGATGTGCCTCTTCACGCTCCGCTTAAAGAACCCAGGGTTATATGTGGGAGGAAACATGTGTACAGGCAGGGCGTTCCAAGCCACTATCGTTCGGCAGAGAAACGGACGTTTAAAACGTTCGGTTCTCGCGAACATGCTATCCACTGTGTGGGGATGGCATCTCTGCCCGGCACGCGTTGTTCGGGATCGGAAGGAAGAGGGTGGGATCAGATTGAAGAGCTCTTCAGAACACTCGCCGTGGTAAATACGGTAGAATGTAATTTTTTTGACTTTGAGAATTTATTGTTACATGACATCATGAACTGGAATTATTAATTACTAAATTGAAATATTATTGAAATTATTGATTGTCTTAGGTTAAGTTTAAGATTTATTCACGAATTTATGCTCAGATTAAATATTTGTATGCCAAACGGCAGAATGTATATGGAAACAATAACTGTATTAACTATCTCTTTGTAATTATGTACCTACATTCTATGCAAATAAATAAATATTCTATTCTATTCTATTCTATGCGGCCAAGGAAGCTATTGTTGAGCGCTGAGCTAGCGGCTCAAGGCTTCCCGTTACCTCCGGACAGTCTATAATACGGATAGCCCGTCGCTGCATAGCGTCGAGAGCGTCCAGCAGATACTTCGCGGAGCCGTCCCAGAGGTGAGAGCAGTATTCGACGCAGTCAGCAGGCACCTCTGGTCCGGTGTAAAGAATCTCTTTACCTTATTCAATATTCCTAGTTTCCGCGAAGCTAGCCCCCTATACATCTTTCGATGTAGTTTTTTATTATTGAGCTCTCGACGAACGTCTATGCCAAGGATGTCAAGGTTGTTCTTCATTGGTAATAATGCATTCTGAAGAGAGGGTAGGGGAAGGAAAGGGGATTTCCTCGCTGTAAATGCACACGCCTGTGTTTTGCGGGCATTGAACTCGACCAGGTTCTCGGTACCCCATTGAGAGATACAGTTGAGGTTCCTGTCGAGATCAGCCACGAGGGTATACCTTTCGTTAACATAATATATGTATTATAAACTTAAGACTAACGGGTCTTTTACGCGATTATTGAGATATATACATACCTCTTTATTACCTGACGTTTCGGCCCTGTTACAAGGGCAGTGGTCACGGGTGGGCTCTTGTAACAGGGCCGAAACGTCGGGTAATAAAGAATTTTGGCACAATGAATTTGGCATACTTTTTTTGGCATAAATATACTTGGTCATAATTGATTTTTAGCAGCATATGTACTGTGGAATAATTATATTTAGGTCTAATATATTTATGCATAGTTATAAATTGCACAATGTTTTTAGGCATAGTGTACAGTCGCCTAATAGTATCTATATATTACTAAAATTGAATAGGTATAAATTAATGAAATGAATGAAAAATAAAAAAGTTACTTTAACCAGTATTTCCTGTATTATATAGTGTCAAAGTAGGTTTAGGTGCGGCGGGGGTGGCCCTTGGGCCACCCTTAAGCCACCTTTTAATTATTTTACATAGTTACTTATTCTGCGTGAGATGATTATGACTATATTCATTATAGTTTGACACGTTTATGCCTTTATAAAGCTATGCTTATAAATTTTATGCTTAAATATGATTGTGCTAATTTTATTCATGAATAAGACAAGTATGCTAAATTTGTTATGGGTAAAAAAAATATGCATAAATATCATTAGTCTAAATTACCATATGCCAAAATATTTTATGGTTATTCTTTTTATGCAAATGGATAGTGAACCAGCCACGAGATGTTGTCTATCCTCCTCAATCTCCAACCGCCCCGCCGCCGGACGAGCCCAGTAGCTCCCGTGCAATGTGCTGTCATCTGCATAGCAATGAATGTTCCCGAGGGATAGCATATCATTGATATGCCGAAGGAAGAGAGTTGGTGACAGCACGGACCCCTGCGGTACCCCGGCATTCTCTTGCAAAAAGCGAGAAGCCTGGCCATCACAGAGGACCCGCATTCGTTGTTCGTTCAGAAAGCTGGCCATCCAGCTGCACAGTTGAGGAGGTAGACCATATGCCGGAAGCTTGGAAAGGAGCGAAGCATGCCAGACTCTATCGAAGGCTTTGGCGATGTCCAGGCTAATCGCCAAGGACTCACCGTGCCTTTCCATAGCCTCACCCCAGACATGCGTTACGAATGCCAGAAGATCACCCGTTGATCGTTTTGGCCTGAAGCCGTATTGCCGATCATTTATTAGCGAGTGATCTTCGAGGTATCGCATGAGCTGCTTGTTGATGATGAGCTCAAACACGTTGCAGATGACTGAGGTGACAGCTATGGGTCGATAGTTGCCTGGATCAGACCGATCCCCTTACTTGGGGATCGGTTGTACGTTCGCCTCTTTCCAGACCTCCGGCACGATTCCTGTGGAGTAAGACAGGCGGTACAGACTATTACACAATACGATAGTGTCACTGTTAAGGATCAAATTCTGCGAAGTAATGATGATATACGGCAAATTTAAGGAAAATTTGGAATTTTAATAAAATTCATATTTCATGTACCTACCTAAATTTTGTATTATAATTTGTTTCAAATGCAAAGTGTGGGTGTGTAATTAGTGTATGTCTGTCTTTTTAATAAGTTGTATTTAAAAGTCCGAGACGCCCAGGACTTTAATTGGCTGTGCCATAGTGCCATAGTCACGTAAGATTTTGTTGCCTTTCACCAACATTTCATAGCAAGGCAACGGGTTTCAATTTTTATTCAAAATTACAATATAGCTGCTACTTTTTATTAAATTCATTTGGCCATTTTGGACATAACTCATTTTATTGTGGGTGTGTAATGCACCTCTGCCTACCCCTTAGGGATATAGACGTGATTATGTGTGTGGGTGTGTGTGTGTGTGTATTTAAAAGTTAGTAACTGTTAGAGAAATTGTCACTAAGATGCATAAAATCCGTATTCTGTGACTGTATTAAATAAATATGTCTAGTCTCCCTAATGAAGACTAATTACTACAGTTACTTGGAGTAAATAATGTGGAAAAGCGACGAAACGCGTTATCTAATTTACTTTGCCTGCATTCCGAGTACAGTGTACCGCAAGGAAGCGTGTTTGCTATTACAATATAACAGGCGCTGAGTAAACACATACGATAGATATTATACTCGTTCTTCTGTACGTAACTCATAACTCTGGGGTTGTTACTTGGTAAATAAATTATCGGAGATAATACTTCCATGTGTCTCAGTGTTATACGTTACTTATTGTTGTACTTTGTTATTATTCTTCAAACGTTTCCGGTTAATTACGAAAGAGTTCAGGATCAATTTTCTCGCTTTTTTTTCATACTTAACCTTCAATATACTTAGGTAGTTATAAGGTTATGAATCTACTATCTCTCTTACTTAGGGAAACATTGTATCGAACGTTTTATTACTTTACGTTTTTTAGTATTTGTTGTTATATATAGCGGCAACAGAAATACATAATCTGTGAAAACTTTAACTTTCTAACTATCACGGTTCATGAGAGATACAGCCTGGTGACAAACGGAGGGATGGACAGACAGACGGACAGTGAAGTCTTAGTAATAGGGTTCCGTTCCAAAGGTAAACCTTTGGAACGGAACGCAACCCTAAAAAAAACACCCTTTTAAAAGCAGTTGACTTATTTGATCGTACCTTTCCTCGATAAAATACAACCGCCTAGGTCGAGTGTGAATGTCTATAATTATAACGTAGAACGGCCCATTTCACCACAAGCGAGAGATAGGAGCAGACCTAGTGATATCATGCCCAATATTTACACCTCGCAGGTGAATAACGGGGGTTTCGTGCGGATATTTTTGTGGACCCTTAAGTAGGGCGTGGTACAGGGTATAAGAGATTAGAATCTAATTTTTTATGCCTTCTGATCTAATCATTAGATGGACTTTATTAATGCATTATTTATTGCAACTTCTAATAAAAATATTAACGTTTGGTTTTTGCAGATAAGATTTCTGTAATCAATAACAACAGAATAATTTATTTAGCGTTAGCTTTAATATCGCGTTCTCTCTTGTAAGACTGGCTGTTTTTAGGGTAAGCCCTCAGAAGAATAACTAGCATTTAGCGTGTGGTGTTCTAGAATAACTAAACAATGTTAGGAAAGGTTATGGTGGTCGGGAATGGAACTCAAATCGTTGAAACACAAAAGCAATCAACACCAACGTTGCAAATAATTCCTACTAAGTAAATACACTTCGCTACAACCGCATCTCTCGGACAATAACACAATATTGTCCACCACCGCTACAGCTCATCACTCGCACTCAATCCACACTCAGCAATTCAACCAGATTTGTAGCCGACTGAGGTCATTGTAGTATGACAGTCCCACCGTTTTAACTTTATCTTCAGCAACAATGTTGACTAAGTCCGCACTCCATTAACGTACCATCTCGGGTTTACTATAAAACGACGTGACAAATATTCGGAACACGAAACGATAACTATACACATTTACGTTTAAACGCGTGGATTCACGTTTCTATTTATCATCATGGGAAAGTTATGAAGCTGGGGCTGATAACGCCGACAAACATACTATTGTGGGTACGAACTTATGGTTAAGAAAATATAGGTCAAGTACGGTTGGAGCTTTGCAATTTAGCGGATGATTATTTACTAATGTTGGAGATATATTTGTAACTTGGTAGAATGCAAAACTTATCGAGGGGTTACCTGGAAACTTAAATATATTTGAGAGAGTAAGCACAAGTAAGACAATACACAATACTAACGAAGAAATTACCAAGACATTTTTACTTTAGCTAACGTGCAGTAGTTTTATGCTAAGAACCTATATCATGTCTCCATCTACTAAAGGTCATCATAACATGCATCTCTAAATGATTGTAATTTATGCTTTCGATTGTCGGCACTTGGTGGAACTATATTATGTCTATAGCGAAATGTGTTCTAAAAGTAATTTATATATTAGTAAAATGTGTTACAAAAGTGAATAAACACCTATGAATGCCATAAGGCGAAATCGGTCAGGGTTTACCAAAATAAAAATATTTGTGGAATAGTGTACAAGGGAGTTTTTTTTTTCAAAAATGTATTGCTAAATTATTAACCTTCTTCGGGCGCATGTGAAACTATTTGTCTGTACGAGGTTTGTAATGTACGAGGTGTCGTGTCGTGGTAATGTTCAGTGCGCGTCGATAAACCTTTAGCGGACATTCCCGCCCCTCAGATATATCCCCGTGCGGCTACCCGATAACATAGGATTATGGAAAACAGTATTCTGCGCCAGGGATTAAGGGTATTTTCAGGGATTCACTATTTCAAGGGAATGTTTCGTCATGAGTAAGTAAATATTTTTATTGACAGGGACAATCGGGCTTATTGTTTTGTTGTTGACAACTTGGTAGCGTATTGGGTACTGTAACTGTGCTGATATTTGAAGCAAATGCTCTGGAGCGCTAACGGACGTCCACTCCGAGGCACCTAGCTAGAATGTAGTAGCTAGAATGTAGAATGTAAGTGACTTCACGATCTACCCACACTGTGTCAGCAGACCTAGTCCGTTATTGAATGAATGAAATTAATTAGGATTACGTTCCCATTAACCGTTTACCTTCAGGAAAATAAAGTTCCTAATCTCTACAACGTGTCTACAATCCTAATGTACATTGTTTCATATAACCCACCAAATTCCCATTAACTTTTTATAAAGGTTTTCTCATTAAACAGCAAACAATAGCAAACACAGTGGTGTCTGGGAGCTTTTCGGCTATTTACACAACGGCTTAGGCGACCGACAGGGCCCAAGATTAACCAGGATAGTTTCACAAACACTCATTCATTCGGCCGCCCCTATTCAAGCGAGCTTTAATAAGAGACCGACACGGTAAGCGGCTTACTTTCTCAAATACCGGAAATTTAGCTCCCGTGATATCTACGGTTTTATTTTAAGATAGACGAAATAGCTGATTAAGTAACTCTTCTAATGCTGCAAATAAATTATCTGCTTTACACTCTTCTGTGCCACTAAAAACGTCCTCAACTACAGACGCCTTAAAACGAATTTACGAATTTTCTCATTGGGAACTTCTTGTTGAATAGTAATTAATTAAATTTTGGAATGGAATGTAAAATATACGAAGTTGCAAAATGTAAGCTCAGGAATTTTCGGCACATCGCTGATGGATAATAAAATAAATAATTTCTGGGTTGAAATGTCGAAAGTTCCTGCTGGCCCGACCCTCGAAGTTCCTCGTCGGTCTAATTATGGAATGCACTCGAGTGTCCCTTCGGTTTACGAGCGGAGGTCAATAGATGGACGTCCTCAGTTGAGTCAAATGGCTGTAGTTTAGATCTGCGGTCGGCGTTGAACTCAACTTTATTACCCAAGTCGTTCTTCATATTGATTCTATGAATAGCAGCGTATACTTAGTCTACGAAGTTCTCTTATAATCTAACTTTAAAATTCATTTTATCAATCAATATTTAAAAATACTTAGTTAATTAAAATTAGGTGATTAATCTACATATAAATAGAATTAATGTGTCCTGTCACTTATGACTGTTAGAGGCGAATATGAACAACTAACTAACTTTAACGCCTAATCGATGCTTCTCAGGACCAGAAGGCTGGCTATTTTCTGGCCCAAAGAATAAGTATCGCCATCCAACGTGGCAACACAGCCAGCATTCTGGGAACCTTGCCAGTCGGCAATGACGCGGAGGATTTTTTAAACGATATTTTGTAATGTAAATATTTTTAGTCTATAATTATGTTTATTTTGTATATTGTAATTCTTATTGTAAATAAATTGTTATACCCACTAACTTTATTGTATGTCAATGGTTCGGTTATCACATTTGTCGCTACAACTTCATGTGGAAAATCAATTCCTCTTAAAGTATTAGGAATTACGAAACTTGCCATACTATAAATCGATTTATCCGACATGTCTTTCTCTATTATATGTTGAATTATATTATAGCTGATGCCCTCTGCTCTGCTCAACCTCGTTACCTATTCCTAAGAGAATAAAGTAGTAAGTATTGTACCTAGGTATAAACAGCTATACATTATAAAAGTGAAGGAATTTTCTTACTCGTTTCAGTAGCTACATATGAAAAAACTTACAAAGAGTGTACCATATAGCTAATTTTAAAATACTGGGTATGCAATTATAGGTGGTGTATTACAATGTTCTGCTAAGTGACTTGTCGTTAAAACTCATGTGTGTTAGTTCCTCCACATCGTTAAGTTTATCACTATTATATGGCTAAGACATTAAACAGTTTGGCCGATGCATAACTAATACGCACTATACACTGAAACGCACTCACTAACCAGGAATCATTCGCAGCTGATGATTGAACATAGCATTAACTTTCTTCTTCTCATGTTTTCTTGTGTCTTTAGCATCACCAATAATTTCGATTACTCACAAATGCCATCTTGGCAACATGCAAAGAAACTATGAAAGAAAGCATTTGTGTTACAGTTCGCGAGGCCTAAGCTGAGCTTTGCAATTGTGTGAGTGCTCACGAAAAGTAGAGTAAAAAAGCTGTGTGTACAACACCTGTGTGTGTACAACACCTGTGTGTGTAAAACGGTATACCTTTCGTTAACATAATATATGTAATCCTAAAATGTTTTGGCACAATGAATTTGGCATACTTTTTTTGGCATAATTATACTTGGTCATAATTGATTTTTAGCATAATTATATTTAGGTCTAATATATTTATGCATAATTTTTTCTTTAAACGAAATGGGTAGGTTAGGTTAGGTTAAAACTGTGACCACCTACGCCAGAAACTACTTGCATTCATAGAAAAAAGAGATTATTTTGTTTGATTTCCCAAACATTGCTAATATAAAGCTATGCTTATAAATTTATGATTTAATATGATTATGCTAATTTTATTTATGATTAAGACAAATATGCTAAATTTGTTATGGATAAAAAAATTATGCATAAATATCATTAGTCTAAATTACCATTTATGCCAAAATATTTTATGGTTATTTTTTTTATGCAAATGGATAGTGAACCGTGTAAAACAGTGTCACATACATATACGTTCACGTACGTGCACTCACACAAATGCAAAGCTCAACTTACGCCCCGCGAACTTTACCCATCGTAGCCAAGAAAGGAGAAAACGAGATTTAAATAAAACAAAAAACTATCTTTTTCTTCTAAATTTAGAGTAAATTTCTTTAATGTATATCAGTCTGTCATTATACCACAACGGTGCTGTGTGGTACTGAGAGTCTATCACCAGCGCTGTTGGCAATGAGCTATTAGTTCGGTGCCATTTCACTAGAGGGCTCGTAAAGTCCGGTGTAGGATCACTGCAACCAATGCAAACATCTTTTAAAGGCTTTACATAATAAGAGACGGAATAAATGCGGTATTCTATGGCGAAAGTGCTGCTCACCAATTTCGGAACTAAATTCGAGATGTTTTGCTTTGACAGCAAGTTACGCGCTTCTACTTTAAATAAAATATCTACAGATTTCGAGGTCTTAAGTTAACGAAATTTTTGATGGAAAATAAAATAGTTTAAGTCAGGATAAATATGAACGCTTTTTAAACGAGCGCCGAGTGCGGGTCCTCTGCGATGGCCAGGCTTCTCGCTTCTTGCAAGTGAATGCCGGGGTACCGCAGGGGTCCGTACTATCACCAACTCTCTTTCTTCTGCATATCAATGATATGCTATCCCTCGGGAACATTCATTGCTATGCAGATGACAGCACACTGCACGGGAGTTACTCGGTTCGTCCGACGGCGGGGCGATCTGAGATTGAGGAGGAGAGACGACGACTCGTGGCTGATCTCGACCGTAACCTCGACAGTATCTCTCAATGGGGTACCGAGAACCTGGTCGAGTTCAATGCCCGCAAAACACAGGCGTGTGCATTTACTGCGAAGAAATCCCCTTTCCTTCCCCTACCCTCTCTTCAGAATGCATTATTACCAATGAAGGACAACCTTGATATCCTTGGCATAGACGTTCGTCGAGAGCTCAATAATAAAAACTACATCGAAAGATGTATAGGGCTAGCTTCGCGGAAACTAGGAATACTGAATAAGGTAAAGAGATTCTTTACACCGGACCAGAGGTGTCTGCTGTACAAGACGCAGATTAGACCCTGCGTCGAATACTGCTCTCACCTCTGGGACGGCTCCGCGAAGTATCTGCTGGACGCTCTCGACGCTATGCAGCGACGGGCTATCCGTATTATTGGTTGTCCGGAGGTAACGGGAAGCCTTGAGCCGCTAGCTCAGCGCCGAACAATAGTTTCCTTGGCCGCATTCTACCGTATTTATCACGGCGAGTGTTCTGAAGAGCTCTTCAATCTGATCCCACCCTCTTCCTTCCGATCCCGAACGACTCGTGCCGGGCAGAGATGCCACCCCCACACAGTGGATAGCATGTTCGCGAGAACCGAACGTTTTAAACGTTCGTTTCTCTGCCGAACGATAGTGGCCTGGAACGCCCTGCCTGTGCACGTGTTTCCTCCCACATATAATCCTGGGTTCTTTAAGCGGAGCGTGAAGAGGCACATCAGTAGGTCGTCAAGTTGAGGGCCACTCTCAATAGTAATGTGTGCTGTGAGAGTGGCCCACAATCGCTAGACGTCGTCACGACTTACCACCAGGCGGGCGGCGTCAATTTGGCGAACCAAATATAAAAAAAAAAAAAAAAAAAAGAACGACACTTACTTACCTATATTTAGCGAAATTCGTCCACATGGTACTCAAGTTTTCGATCATCGAGTTTTCAAAGAACGATGGGAAAATACCTTGTGAAAACAAGTAGAACAGTTCGTCAGCGTGAGTAGCTCCGTAAACTTCTCTCAAATGTGAAGGCAAGAAAAACTTTAGTAAATTTCTGTTGCCTTGATATTGGAATATGTAACTGTAAACAGGATTGTGATTTCTCTTCAGATGTTGCTCTGTTTCTTCTAATAAAGGATAATTGATAGTTATCTCACCAACCCATCGTGACAACTGCACTGAACTGTTCAAAGACAAGGCCTCTCCCTCCAAATATAATCGCTTTAGTTCTTCTGCAATTGTTAATTTATCTTTGTCAGATTTAATTTCTAAATTTTTAGGCAATGACTTTTCAAAGGTCATCTCTGGAATCGTTGTATCGTTTTCAAGAGAATGAAATAAAAGGCCTTCCTCGTTGTTAGCACCAATCAACAATGGAACTTTATTGTAATTTCCATTAGTCAAAAGTACAAATGGTGACTCTGTTAGGAAAGGTTCTTCTCCCTCTATGAATATTTCAGCACAAGGTGCATAGAGGATTTCAGAGATAATGGTATTGCCTTTCTGTCTTGGAACTCTGGTTGTTATTAGTTCATCGTCAGATTTTGTCATGAAGTACTTGTACAGATCATGAGGATCTTGGGATTCATGTAACATTACTTTGGCTAAAAGACTCGCTAAGTACACTGGGCGATACTGGTAGGCCCAAGGGCCTAAACTTGAGCCGCTCTGTAGTATAGCCTTGTGAAAAAGACCTTTTGACATAGGTGAGTACAAGTGATATGAAACTGAAGCCCCACCAGCACTCTCACCAAAAATTGTTACATTATCGGCATCTCCACCGAATACCTTAATATTTTTCTTAATCCATCGTAGAGCTGCAACTTGATCTTTCATGCCAGCATTCCCAGGCGCTTCTTTGATACCTAGGCACAAAAATCCCTGAATATTGAGTCTATAGTTAATAGTGACTAGAATAACACCTTTTGATACTAAAAAATTAGGTCCGTACACCAAAGTATTGGCTGAACCTGCGAAGAATCCACCTCCGTGAATAAAGACCATGACGGGAAGTTTAGAAGAGGGTGTAGTATTGAGCGGTGCGTAGACGTTTAGTACAAGACATTGTTTGGCTCCTATCAACGAAGATCCAATTCTTTGTCGACATCGAACATTTTCATTAATGGCATCGAATATGTCTTCCCATATTGGTTCAGGACCTGGACTCTGTAACATCATATTGTCGTTACGCAAAGGTTGCTTTTGAAAATAATAAGATTGTCTTCAATTTGATCTTAAAGACGTCCATAGAGTACCTAATGATAACAGCGCATTTATTTCGAATTTTAGATTTGGAATTGTACCTACTGGAGATAAAATTTTGAACTGCATTGTTACTGTTACTCACCTTAAACCTTTCTCTTACTGTAGCGTATGGTATGCCTTTGTAAGCTACATGTGATCCACTAGGATCTACCGTTCCTCGTACTGGCCCATTGCTTAAGTGGACTGTGGTAGTAGGCTGACGGACGAGACGGGCTGCCCACAGCGACCACAACATTAACCACTTTATGCTCCAAGTACCCGTACTAAGTTGCATATTAAAGGTTGTTTATTAGACTCGGAATAGGTGTTATATTATTTGATTTAGTTAATCTTGAATATGGTGAGAGCTGTGTTAGCGATAACGTAGGAGGATATAGTTTCTGCAATTTCTTTTTAATACTTCATAAATTCCTAAATTTACTTATAACATCAGCTTCTGCCAGTGATAGTCCCGTTAAAATCCGCCCAGCCGTTTTAGATATTATCTGAAACATACAGACAAATATTTTATAAAATGTTTTACTTATGTACCTATGTAGTATCGTATACATACTATCATATGCATTTAGTTAAAAATTGGTAATTTGGAATTACAAACCGACTCTTAAATTTTATTTATCAGTATAGATAGACCAACTATAGATATGCTAAGATCGTAGCAAGTAGAATTCCATATTCTCTGCCTACCCCAATCCGAAAGAGACGCGATTGTATGTATATACGTTCATATAGTCAAAAGTCAGCAGGAAGTGACAGAAATATCGGGATTCTTCTGATAAAGATCCTTATATACCTAATACCTACACAGGCAGAAATAATTAAATTCATTGCTCTTAAGTCTGGACTATATTGTGTAGACATTAAAGACTAGATACACACTGTTAGAGATAACAATCTACGCACATTATTTCAGTGGCCTACATATTGTACTCGTATCTTATCTAGTTTCTTACACAAAAAAAAACATTCAAACCGTTTGATGTACGAGTACCTAGTCCAGCCATAAGTTTTGTTACAAATGAAAATGCATTTTTTTTTAAATGAAGTAATGTAATATTATTGAAATTTATACTACATATTTATTAAAGTCTTAGTAAAAAATAAAAATATATTTTATTCGAAATGGCCACCTTTGGCCACAGGCCTTTAATCTGTTTGGCCACGAATCTATGGATTTACGCACTGTTTCCAAGGGAAATTTTGCCGCCGTGTCGTTTAGAGCAGGCCATGTCCTCTAAAACTGACCATATTTGTAGTCTAAAGGGTTGAGGTCTGGGCTAGATGAGGGCCAGTCTTCAGCTCTTATAAAGTCCGGAACGTTGGTAGCCAGGCTTCGGTAGTTCGTGCCTTGTGACCAGGAGCAGAGTCTTGCTGGAAATTCCACGGTATATTTTTAAAAAGTGTATTGCTGAGAGGTTTCACAACATGATCCAAGACAGTATCTTGATACACTTTAGCTGAAGTTTTCACTCCTTTTTCACAAAAATGTAGTTTTGTGACTCCCTGATTAGACACGCCCCACCAAACCATCACTGACGCAGGATGATGACCACGTTGTACCTTTCCGACCACTTGAGCAGCTTCCTTAGAACTGTGAGCGTACATTTTATCATTTTGCTTATTGTAGTGTTCTTCAATCGTGAAAATTTTTTCATCGTTAAAGAGAATATTTCTGTGCCTTTCACCTGCGTATCGCGACAGAAGGCGCTTTGACCGATCCACTGTCTTTAATCGTAAAGATTGATTTAGGGCATGTACTGTATATCGACGATAAGCACCGAGCCATAACTATTTAGTAATCTGTGACCGAGCATCAGGTCTTGTTTTATAATACGTGACAGAGTTCTAGCGGGAATCTTCATTTCTCGCGATAAGATTTTTTGCTTCCTTATGGGGTTTCGACAAATTCTGGCTTTAACAGCATTAATAGCCTTTGTAGTTCTAACAGCACGCGGCCGCCCCGATCTTTTCTGGTCTTCGACAGACAAAGTATTGTTGTATCTAGTGATAGTACGATATACGAACATACGGCTGATACCAAGTTTTTGAAGTGTCTGGAATATGAACGAACAGCTCCATACCCACTTTGTGCAAGTCGATCTCTGCGTTCCTATTTTCTTTAACACCCCATTTCAGGAGGCGCTGGAGCGGGACCACAGGCCTACGTCTCGAGAAATCGAGGACCGGCGGTCCCAACTCCACCAGGATCTCATGGAGTCATGGAGGGTGCGACTTGAGCAACCCAGATGGGGTACCACCATCATCGCGGCGGTGAGACCGATCATGGACGATTGGCTGCAGAGGCAGCATGGTGACCTCACGTATCGTGCGACGCAGATCGTTACCGGGCATGGATGCTTCGGTAGCTATCTGTTTCGCTTCCATCGTGAGGTCACACCCAGGTGTCAACACTGCAAGGTTTCCGACAACGACACCGCACTCTACACGTTGGTGGAGTGCTCTGCGTGGGCAAGTCAGCGCCGGGACCTCGTAGTGGGTTTGGGCGTGGATACCCTCTCGCTGGAGACCATGCTTCAAGCCATGGTCTCCAGCAGGAGTAGGTGGAACGCGGCCGTGTCCTTTTGCGAGCAAGTTATGCTCGCGAAGGAGGCGGCCGAGAGGGAGAGGGAGCGTACCTTCCCCGCCGAGTTCCGTCGACGCGGGATTCTCATCCCGACCTAACCTCCACAGCTAACCCCGCAGAGACCACAGAGGTGGTCAAAGTCCGCCGGGCGCCACTGGAAATGCGTTCTGCTTGTAACCAGAGACGCCCGGAAACGGACGTTAGAGCGGCCGCGGCCCTGAGGCGCGGAAATAAAAAAAAAAAACCCTATTTCATGTTCTAATTCTATAATGAACACGACAAAACATGTGAAATAGCGCGAAATCGAAAGAAGTCTTTAAAGTAATATACCTGTGCCAATTTCAAAATAATTAAAAAGTTGAAAAAAACAAATTTTTAATGTAACAGTATTTATGGCCAGACTAGTTATTTAAACAAACTATTTGTGAACTTATTCCACTGACTTGTCTTTTGTATTTGTAATATTATTTAGAACCGTCCAATTAAAGTATTTTTTATTAACACCTCTTAACCTTGAACAAGTAGACAGAGGCGTTCATGACGTCCAAACGCGTCACTGCTGCTCCCGCGCAATAGGGGGCAAGCCTATTGCCGTTACCGGGTACTATAGAAAATCTATAACCACTATGCAAATATCCAAAATTCCAACAGCCACTCGAAATACGTTTTCGTATTTCTCCATACATTTCACACAGTTCCCTGACGCTACAGCTAGAGGCGCTGGTGTGAAATGTATGGGGAATACGAAAACGTATTTCGAGCAAATTAACGTAAGGAACTGGTACTAGACACTCATGATAGCTTTTGAATGCCATATAACTAAAATAATGCGAATTTTAAGAAGCCAGCATTCTAATTGTAAAACTTATCAAACATTTGCCTTAAACACGTTCAAACGACACTAAACTTAGACTGATGGGGAGACTAAACAAATGTTACCTTTGCACGATAACATTCAGTTTTCAAAACAATTTTAAAAATAACTTCCAAACAACAGTAATAGTGGAACGTACTTACCATTCTTATCATCAAACAGGATTATTCACAGTTAACTAGTACAAATTCTACACTTGTGTTTGAGTACACACTAAACGTTATTTATTACAGTATACTCGATAATAAATTGATCTTTTTTACTATTTAATTGTCTATAAAATAACACATTTCATAGACGTTAGTGTTTGGAGACAGAAACTCGATTTGTATTAGATAATGATGCCGAATTTTTAATAATATTGATAAAGACAAATATCAAAGTCCATGACCTTGTTTGATGAATGGATTGAATAAATTATAAAAACAAATAGCTTATATGTGAGGATGTTGTTTAAAATAAGGAACAAACGAATGTCTGTGAATTCACGAGTATGATTGTTGAAAATATATTATTTGTTTCGTTATAACTTGAGTAACATAACAACAAGTTGTATTGCTAAACAGTAAAATAACGTCTCAGAAAACTATTGCAAAAGTTATAGCTATTACTTTTTGCATAAATAATGAATACATTAATATATTTTGCATATATATAAGTACTATAGTAATAGTATTGTTAGAATACTAATAGGTATCGTTATCGAAACATGTTGAAATTCTTATTTGTAGTGTAGTACGTGATCACTAATAATCACTTGTAGAGTGTTGTTAGGTGAATAAGGTTACTACGAGTATAAACCTATAAAGGAATAAAATTTATGTTTATTATTTAACTTTTCCAATTCAGGTAATCACCATCTCGACACGAGAGACTCGACATGCGCGGGTCCAGTTGTTGAAAATAAAAGTAGTAGGTATTTATACTTACCTACATTTATAACTTCATCACCTGGAGACGGCAAAATTTTTAAGCAGGTCCCTTTGGTGAAACTTAAATAAATCACTTATATGTTTTCGTCAACTGAACACAAGGTTTATTTGCTCCATGGCTTTTGGGAACCAGAAAATTATTCTATTTTATTATAGCTGAATAATAGAGTAGAATAATTTTCTGGTGTCAAACACACTATGACTTCCGGTGGGAGAAACGAAATAAACATTTACACAATTAAGTAGTCAATATTTTTACGAAACATAAGCATCATATTTTTCTTCTGAATTTGGAGTAAACTTCTCTCAGGTACTTGAGCCGCTCGTTGAACCGCAGCGGTGCGGTGCTTAACACCGAGTCTATCACCAGGGATGTTGGATTTGTGCTGTTAGTTCGATGCCACTTCACTGGGAAACTGGTGGAATCTGGTGTTGGGTCTCTGTAATTGATGTATGTTTGTTAATTCTGGAGAATTTGTTAACACACGCGGGGGAGTCTCAACTATCACTTGGATTACAATGGATAACAGGCTAGCAAAATTGGAATATTTCAAATGGATAGGCATCAAGAACATCTCACTTACCCATATTTGGCAAAGTTGGTCCACATGGCACTCATATTCTCGATCATATCATACTCGAATAACGCTGGGATAATCTCCTGTGAGAAAATGTAAAACAGTTCATCAGCATGTGTAGCTCCTTCTACTTTCTTCAAGTGTGAAGGCAACATCAGCCTCGGTACATTCCTTCTGCCAGAGTATAGAAACATATAATTGTATATCGGGTGCTCATTCGTCCGTAGAAGCAATTCAGTTTCTTGTATAGAAGGATAGATAAAATTTACTTCACCAATATATCTAGAAACTTTGTCGGCTGATTCAATATTAATATTTTCCCCGTTCATGTACAAAGCTTCTAATTCTTTTGCTATTTTTATTCTGTCTACTTCAGAGGAAATATGTAAATTCTTTGGTAATGATTTCTCAAACTTAATTTGAGATATTCTGGTAGCATTCTCCATCCCTATCATAAGGAGACCTTCTTCTTTACATGTACCTATTATCATTGGAACTCTAGTATAGTTTCCACTATTGAGAATATCGAAAGGTAATTCTGTAAAAAATGGTTCCTCACCTTCTATTTTATTTTCTATACAAGGAGTATAAAGTAGCTCAGACATTATCGTGTTTCCTTCTTTTCTCGGAACTCTAGTTAGTATGAGTTCATTGTCAGATTTTGTCATAAAATATTTGTATAATTCATGGGGATCCTTTGAATTGTACAGCATCATTTTAGCCAGAAGGCTTGCTAAAAATACAGGACGATACTGTAATGCCCACGACCCTAAACTCGATCCACTCTGAGTTATCGCTTTGTGAAAAAGACCTTTAGACATTGGAGAATACAAATGAAAGGACACTGAAGCGCCTCCAGCACTCTCACCAAAAATAGTAACATTATCTGGATCTCCTCCAAACTCTTTGATGTTATTTTTAATCCACCTTAAAGCTGCAACTTGATCTTTCATAGCAGCATTACCTGGAGCCTCTTTTATACCAAGACACAGAAAGCCTTGAATGTTGAGTCTATAGTTAAAAACTACTAATATGACTCCTTTTGTAACTAAATAATTTGGGCCTAGTACAGCTGAAGCAGCTGAACCCTCATAAAACCCTCCACCATGGATGAAAGCCATAACAGGTAGTTTAGCTTGTGGTCCGGTATTCAAGGGGGTATATACGTTTAGTACGAGACAGTCCGTGGTACCAGCTATGTAGGATCGAAACTTTCGCTGCTTACATTGTACATTGTCATGGATCGCTTCAAAAACATTCTTCCATTTGGGTTCTGGACCTGGACTCTGGAACAACAATATTTTGTAAATTAATTTTCGAGATCTACAAAATTGTGTTAGTGATAATATATAAAAATTCTGGGAAGCAAGAATACATTTTTAACTTAACTCTATCTATCATCTATTCCCAATTCTGTGCTATCACTACTTGTACTATTATTATGTTCGGTGCTATCACTAAGAAAAATTTTACAATTCAGTTCGCGGACTTATAATAGGTCGGATGTCCGCCTAGAATATTTATTCCCTTAGAACGCTCCCCAGGTGCTTAGTAGTTTAAATTGTTTTTATTAAATGTAAACGGTTAATTTATGTTACATTAACAGAAGCTCCCAAATTTGTTTTTTTTTTGCAATACTTTCCCAAAAAAAAATTTCGTACTCGTAAGCTTTCATACTTCAATTAATATTGTAGATAATTCCAAAGTTCATACATAATCTTAAGTGACTTAACACAATGTTAATGATGAAAATGTGTGACGATGAAATTCAGTTATTAAATAGAATATAAATTTTTTGATTTTTATAAAATCCTATTTACCTGAAACCTTCCTGTGACCGTAGCATAAGGTATTCCCTGATACATTGCATGTGATCCGTCAGGAGATATCGTCCCACGCACCGGTCCATTGCTCACCTGTATGGTGACAGTTGATTGGCGAACGAGCCTGCAAGCCCACAGGGACCACAACACCAACCATTTTACACTCGGTGTCATCACTGCACGATACCAATTCTATTAGATTTTTTTTAATATAGCCCGCATTGCTGCAACTAAATATTTGCTTGTCATTGGTGAACTTGTAAGTCTTAAATTGCTTGATTTCATTTACTCTTTAATTTGCTGTTTTGAAGCTGAACACTCAAGGATGATTCCTAGTTCAGATACTTACAAGATTCACATCACTGGCAGTTTTTATTCTACGTTATAAAGCTGGCCTTCAGTATTAATTTGTCGTTACCGTTGCTTACGTAAGAATACAATGTACTTGGTAATACATTATTGTCTCAGTATGTAATATGATTAGATAAGTAGTTTATCTACATTATAGATATTGTGTGGTTTTTGTACTAATGTGCATCGTAACTTCACATCTACATTCAACGTTGCATTGAACATCAAAGGGATAGGATCGAGACCTGGAACGCTTACAACCCAGGGTTCTTCAAGCGGAGCATGAAGAGGCACATCACTAGGTCGTCAAGTTGAGGGCCACTCTTAATAGTATATATTGCGTACTGTGAGAGTCGCCAGACGTCGCAACGGCTTTCCATCAGGCGGGCGGCGTCAATATGGCGTGTTGATATAAAAAAGGCAGAAGAGCATTATTTTCTCATGTGTCATCCATCATCAGTCATTACTTTATTTCCTATCCTACGTTACCTTCTGTAACAAATTTTCGTGTGACATTAGGTAGCCAGACTATTCTTGAAGATTTCTTCGTGTTTACATTTAGTCATTGTAATTTAGCAGTCTGCCTTAAAATAATAGCCACGGTTCGTCGGATATGTTGATCAGTAATTATTTATGATATATTCGAATCTATTACAACGAACTCGTAACAGGCAAATCAAATTAAAAAGTAGTACATCGGTAATACACGACATAACAGCCGGACCGGTCGCGGCCTAGCGGTGACTGCTGCGCGCGCGCATCGCATTCGATCATCGTACTGTCAGTTGGTCATACACATCGTACGTATATTTTTCCACTTGTAATTTATGTATAATTTTAAATTGAGCTGTAATAGTACAGCAATAAAATTAATTTTGCATCGTATATAATGTAGTAGTTTGGTTGTGCCTATGTGATACTTCTTGCTGTGAAAACTAAACGTAAGTAGGCGATCTTAATAAGGAGTATGAATGAAACTGTTTGTGCCACTGATGTCGTACAGTGTAATTTGTAACTTAAATTTAAATATATAGCGTAGACTTTCCAATGAGAGGTACTATTTAAGTATTTGTGCAGTCAGAGGTCAGGTGTATTAGTAAAAAAACATTAAAACAACGCAATGGTTGGTAACTGGTGACTGGAGGTTAAAACCTGTGTAAATAATATTGCAAAATGTTTAAAATACACATTTATTTTGTTAAAATATCATCATAATGCAGTCGACGTCAGTGAGCACTACTCCGGGATTCATTACGTAGGTACTTCGTTATATTATAAACCAATACTTATCTGTACTGAGTAAAAACTACTAAAAACAACAGAATATACGAGTAGATACTATGCTCAGACTAAAAGAATAACATAGACGGAACGAATAGAACTAGCGAGTGAAGCCGCCAAAAGGGATACTATATAGCAATGGGATACCATTTCGCTCGCCACTCCTTTGTGAGCAGCGAGTGTGTACGCACGTGCGATCACGGTTGAACAAAATATTATAAATATGCCGTATTGTGTGGTGAAAAGGTGTAAAAACACTTCAATTATTCATAGAAAGAATGCTGGGTTATCGTTTCATAAGTAATTAACTATTTCTTATTAGATTTCATAACATTTTTCTAAATATTTTAGTTGCACAAACTAGGAACACAAAACCTCCGCCATAACATACAGAGTTGCCATAATTTTTTCATCATTTCCACAAAATATTTAGCAGTATTTATGGGAATTTATAAAGTACTGAGTAAAAAAAATCAGTGTCATCAATGTTGACAACCTCGATGTTTCTAATCATCATCATCATCATTCGTGCGTTAGTCCCGAACTCCCGATCACATCTGTGTCTGGGAACTACTTAATACGTGGCTTGGTTATTTCGGCAATCTTGGAATTGACCGCTGTCTGACCTCCCAGCCTGTGTTCTGATCCAATATATTTATGTTACTGTGTCAGTAGTTTAATTTCAGTCTAACACTACAAAGGCCTCAGTCTTAACCTAACGACTATTGATATCTACTTCATGTATAGTCAACGACAAAGGTAGCTTAACCAATAATTCTTATCTGTTGATTACTAATAGCTGTTAAACCGATCACAAAATCATAAACAAAACACGAAATATATTAACTTTGTACTTGGGGAATCTAAAATTACTTGTACATTGCTGTGGCACATGCATTGGGATGTAAAAAAGAATAATAAATATTTTTGTGCTAATCAACTTTTGTTGTTGACTGTACTTTGTACTTACACTGGAATGAAGCTTTGTTCATTCATCTTAAAAAGGATTATTTTAATTATGAGAAATTTTTTGAAAGCTAGTAATTAAAGTGTGTTTACTCAGTGTTTATCACGTTTTTATTTATTTTAACACTTCCCCATTTTAGGCACTTATCATAATAATCATTTGTGTAAATGACAAAATAATTGCAGATAACATTTACTATAACAAATATTAATTTTCCATATGTCCACTATATAGAGATTTTTAGGAAAGAAAGAAAGAAAGAAAGAAAGATTTATTATTCACACAGGTTACAAAAAATACAAAATCTAAAAAATAAATAATACAAAAAAAAGGAGATATTTTCATTTGCTGGCAACATTACGCACACGCCGTTAGTGGTATCGGTACACGGAAATCGAAGTCACACGCACACATTGAAAGTGTCATTTGGCTTCACGTGTTTATTCTACATGTTCCGTCTATGTTATTCTTTTAGTCTGAGATACTATGTATAATTAGTTCAACAGAAGCATACTTACCTAACCTTTGCATTGACTTGACTTGACTACGTGTGTTTATAGGTAGGTACTCCTTGAAATCTAGAAGAGGAAACCGTTCAAAATAAGTTGTTACATGTGTTTTGATCATAAAACACTTGTAGACTTATATTTGTAAGTATTTGTTCTTGGTATGTAGTTCTCACAGCACTACCTCAGCTTAGTTTATGGCTTGTCTCTTAACCCATCTAGTAATCACAAAGCTGAAACTTCTACACAGCCGGCTGTATACAACTCTTGGTCACTGAGGTAGTCAGACAGACATACCTGCCTATATATTACTTAGAGCACATCACGTAGAGGATTGCAACATGAATCTAACCGTAACTCTTTAGTCAGCGAACCGATACCATTATACAATGACCAATTATCTAAATTTACAAATATGTTTATGCAATTTGGTTTGAGGACGATCATCAAAGGGATTTTATGACAAATTAACACTGGATTGCGACTAAGCAGTCCAAATTAGATATGTGTATTTAGCATAATATACTTAAATGATCATCCTAGGTGATGCTCAATGCAACATCTGTCCTGGCTGTGGGAATGTTGATCTGAATAACAGAGTGGTTTTGAGTGCCCGATAACGTCAATAGGCTTGCCCCCTACGTGGGACCGACAACATTACTGGCAAATTGTAGGTGTGTAATGCACCACTCCCAACCCCTTCGGGGATATAGGCGTGAGGTATATCTGTCAGTCATAACAAAATATTTTTTAATCTAGTCGGTGGGTTCTTATTGCAAGTTATACTTGCATCATCTCTAACTTATTGCAAGTAAAACAGCAGTGTAACATTAAAAAAAATAAAAGTTCCGGTTTGTTCTTTGACAAGTTTGAACTGGTGTTTAAGTTTGCGTAACTGTTTTATTGTTCCTGCCAAGAAAATAGCGAAACTTGAGAATCTTCTAGAAATTTGTTAACTTGTTTTAACTAGTTAATAAACAAACCGTAGCCGTATCGTGTTGCCCTTTTGAATTTCCTTCTCTTTCATTTTCTTTTGATAACTTTGTCATGTAATTATACTAAATGTAGGTACTCTGACCATAATTAAAGTTTGTTTGGTTACCTTTTTGCCAATAAGTATTCCAGACCAGAATAGAATGATTGACTTTCATTCACATACCGTGCAACAGACCTAGGCACTGGCAAATTTAAAAGTTCTTATATTTATGTGAGACTAATAGTGAGGTGCCTACTAACTGGCAAAACACTTTCCACCGTGACGATGTCTGTAGATACATGTCCTGGTATATTTATTGTTCTATTTATGGCTATTTATGGAAATTGGAAAACTTTAAAGTCGTACTTTTTACATTACAGATCCACGACTAGGAGCATTTGAAACAAACATTTAACTAACACAATCAAATTACGTGTGAGATTAATAAAACAAGAATAGAAAAATCTAAGTCATAACAAATAATTGCAGCACTT
This sequence comes from Nudaria mundana, assembly GCA_963556515.1. Taxonomy (NCBI): domain Eukaryota; kingdom Metazoa; phylum Arthropoda; class Insecta; order Lepidoptera; family Erebidae; genus Nudaria; species Nudaria mundana. Next base: position 19,683,425 of record OY748301.1, read on the forward strand.
ATTTGATCTTGAAATCGAAATCGAAAATCGACTATTTGAACCGAAAAATGTGAACTATGAAGCCAGCGACGACGCGATAACTTTCCAGAAACTCATAGAAACAAAATCATGGGCATAAGTGTGAAATGGTTGGTACTATGTTCGTTAGCGCTAGCTCGCTTAGTGAGGCAGCCCACGGCCCCTTTACGAGTCTCTGGAGGCCTGGTACGAGGGCTGATTAGGCCTGATGGCGCTTTCACAGAGTACTTTGGAATACCGTATGCAACAGTCACGCACAGATTCCAAGTAAGTATCTAAGTAACTTATTTATAACTACTTAACATTATCTTACAAAATTTGTCCCTAACAAATAGTCTAGCTACTATTCCACCAGATTTCCGCAAAAAAATGCATTTTTTTTTTAAACAGGCTTTCCTATAATCTGACAATCATGATGCAGAAGGCCGTAACAAAACAGTAAAACCGGGAAAGCAGTTACAATCAGTACTTCAACTGTATCCGCGATTAAAGTTTAGATGATGATGATGATAATGATGAAAATATTTAAAACTCTTCATAATATTATAAAACATTCAAGTATATTCCCAAAGACAAAAACATTATGAACACCCACAGCACTTAAATCATTTCTTCGAACTAAGGTCTGATGATTACTCGTAAGTGATGGCAAGTGTAATAATTCAGTACTGATTACTTGTGATTACTACCTACGTTCTAACCACTTCACGATGGTCGACTACTTCCCTAATCATACCTTGATGTGTTATCGAGTGTCGAGTAATACCTAGACCTACATATTTAATCCAACGTTTCAATTAGACATTTTCTTGATAACTCTATTTAAGTGAACATTTAATGACTAAAATACACTCACCACATTCACATCATAACATTAGATGTAGGTATTGAATCCAATTAAAATATATGTTAAGCCGTACGTACGAAGTTAGACGATGCGAATCAATTTGCGTATCAGTAAAATTTAAACAAGAATACGCCTAAAATATTAATTAGAGCAATTTATTATTTTTAAAAGAAATAATGTTCAAAATTTTGCACATAGTGTCATCTAGCTTAAAATTATGTAGAGTTTTAACGGCCGATTTCTGAATTGAGAATTTGAAATTAAGTATCCATCGAGCACGTCAAAAGTCAAAATTTGTTCCAGAATTTTGACATTGGGCGTACTCTTTAGATGCTCGACTTCAAATTCTCAATTCAGAAACCGGCCGTAAATCACTTTAACTTCGGCACAAAGATTTGCGGATCACACAATGTTTAACTCGGACTAGGGTATCGAATCCCGAATTTCGGTACTGCACTACCCACTACATATTATATTATCTGTAGTACTCGTAGTCCATCAAGAGTAAGTTATGAAATAAAAGCTATTTTACACATACCGACTGAAATAATAATTTATCCCAAGTTTATTGTTGCTTACCAAATTAACCAAAATTAAAGTACTTACCTATTTTATCATCATTTCAGAATGCATTTCCTGACCCAAAATGGGAAGGAATCTTCGATGCCTATGATGAACACATAAGATGTACACAGAGATTCACCGCCACACAAATATTAGGTAGAGAAGACTGCTTATCCCTGAACGTTTATGCACCACGTGAATCCTCAAATCATCTTCTTCCAGTCATGGTGTTCATTCATGGGGGAGGCTTTAGGGATGGCTCGGGATCACCATTCATATATGGCCCAAAACATTTAATGCAACATGGAGTCATCCTAGTGACTTTCAATTACAGATTAGAAATTTTAGGTTTCTTATGTTTGGGTATCAAAGAAGCCGCCGGCAATGCAGGGTTAAAGGATCAAGTAGAAGCCTTAAAATGGGTCCAAAAGAATATTAAAGTATTTGGTGGAGATCCTGACAACGTCACTATATTTGGTGAAAGCGCTGGCGCTGCATCGGTTATGTATCACTTGATCTCTCCAATGACCAAAGGATTATACAAAAGAGTTATACTTCAGAGTGGGTCTGCCATGTCTCCTTGGAGTCTACAATTTGAACCCTTACATACTGCCAGTCTTTTAGCCAAACATATGGGCTTTAATACCAAAGATCCATATGAACTGTATAAAATATTTAGCAATTATAGTTCAGAAGAATTATTGAAATTCCGTGTTCCTAGAAGGAAAGGTGATATGGTTTTATCAGAAAATATTTTTGTACCGTGTGTGGAGAAAAAAATACAAGGTTTAAATCAATTTTTAACAGATATCCCATATAATTTGATCGCTGAAGGAAAGTATAATAAGGTTCCAGTAATTTATGGGTTCAACAACGCCGAAGGTTATATGTTTACTGGAAAAGAAAATGAAACAACGCTTGCTAATATGAATTTCTATAGTGCACTGCCACGAGATCTTGTCTTTCCATCTGAAAATGAACGAAGGATAACAGCTAATAAGCTGGAAGAAATTTATATGGGTGGAGATAAGATATCTAATAAAACTATACTGAAATTTTCTAAATATGAGGGTGATTCGAGTATAACGTATCCAAGTATAGCAACAATTGATATAATTCTAAAGACTTCACATGAACCAGTGTACGTGTACAAGTTCTGTTACGACGGTATGCTGAACTATGCAAAAATGCTATTTGGCTTCAAGAAGTTCCCGGGAGCGACTCATGCCGACGAAATATTTTATATCTTTAGTGCTGGAGCTCCCATGAGGTACTACGTAGAACAAACGTTTATTGACAATGTGACTGAGTTATGGGCAAACTTTGCCAAATACGGGTGAGTTAAATAAATTATAACACTGATTTGAAGCAAAATTAAGAGCAGAACCACTTCCATGATATCGACGATATCCACGATAACTTCTTGTTCATCAGGAACAAGAAGTTATCGTAATTGCCAAAATAATTACGCCTTAATAGGTACCCCAATGTATACACAGACGCTCTGCCGAACGAACGTATCCGCCGGACTACACCTATTGGGAACATTACGCTAATAAAAGTCGCTAAGAAATTAGCAGTAAAATAGTTCTGCGTTACGACAGCTCTATTTCTTCAGACTTGTATTATTTTATTACTTAAGCCAGAATCTCCTGATCTTTTGGAAAGCATTTCATTTAAGTTTATCTACCTCTCAGGCTTCGTAACAAAACTGGTTACCTACCGTTACCATTTGTTGGTTAGGTAATATTATGTAAATTATTACAAAAAATACAAATCCAGCTGCACTGTAACACAATACAACCTCGCTCTAGTCAATTTAGGGAATATTATTTGCATGCATTCACTATTCTTGTATATGTATACAAAATTAAAGTTGCATGCCACTGAAATGAATTGAGCTGCAGCCCGCGAATTGAATGAATTCATTAAGACTAGCTTTATTATTTTGCAAGTGAACAACGCTGTTGTTGAATAAATTAAATACTAACAACGAATATTATGGTGCAAACAGAATATAGGAAATAAAGTTATGAGACTCTACGAGTTACATACAGACAAACTGTGAACTATATTTTAAAGTTAGCGATGTAAATTCTTCACAGATGTGAACTATTTGCTGAGAAACCCGACCTGTAATGAGAGGATTATCTTATACATTAAGTATATTCTAACTAATATAATTAAGTAACTCAACCAACTGAAACACAGGTCTTAAGGTCTCTAGAAAAATACTTTCTTAACCCGGCGTCATGGGACCATATCAGTGCAACACAGACATCTGTGAAAGATTGGGACAGGGAAATTTAAATTATTCTAGTACATTATTGCAGGAAAAAAATACCAATTGAATTGAGAAGCTCCTCCTGAAGTCAGCTAAAAATAAATGCAATTTGTTTCCAGGGATCCTACACCACCATCAAGATCTCCAGTGTTACCAAAGTGGGAGAGAGCAGACCCTGTGAATCCACATTTGTTAGTCATAGACCAGGAGTTTTCAACATTACCAATGTGGAGCGATGAACATATTAAATTTTGGAACAAAACGTATTCTAAATACAGAAGAAAACATTTATAATGATTATAAGGTGTTGTTTCTTTAAACCACAAATACCAGTCCTGTTATCCCCTACAGCCAAGTTAATTTTGCTTCAGTTTGAAGCGAGTGGCCACATGTAGGTGAGGTCGGCAGAGACAGATGCTTTTTTTTGTTTTTTTTTAATTCCGCGGCCCAGGGCCGCGGCCTCTCTAACGTCCGTTGCCGGGCGTCTCTGGTTACAAGCAGAACGTATTTCCAGTGGTGCCCGGCGGACTTTGACCACCTCTATGGTCTCTGCGGGGTTTGGTCGGAATGAGAATCCCGCGTTGTTGGGGTAGGGTTTTATCCTGCGTCAGTGAGTGAATCTGGTTGCGTGCTATGGGGCAAAGGCCCCGCAGCACGCAACCCTTCTAGCCTGCTTCTGTAAGGACGGGCGGGTGGCGATCCCGCCATCCTCAGGCCCCGATCATGGAGGTCGATGGTCTTGGGCGTAGATGAGTCTGCGGCGCCCTCGCCGCTGACTACGGAACTCGGCGGGGAAGGCACGCTCCCTCTCCCTCTCGGCCGCCTCCTTCGCGAGCATGACTTGCTCGCAGAAGTACACGGCCGCGTTCCACCTACTCCCGCTGGAGATCATGACTTGAAGTATGGTCTCCAGCGAGAGGGTATCCACGCCCAGACCCACTACGAGGTCCCGGCTCACAAACAGATGCTGTAGTAGAAATATATTGGTAATTACTTTTACCCAAATAAATTACTACTTGATTAGAGTTGCTTACCCAAAAACTAGTCTAATCTTACAACCAAGGACGCTGAAAGCTATAGCTATTGAAGGTAGGAAGACTTCGCATTTGGAAGTATACAAATCGAGTACAAATATGTGAAGAAGATAAAAGTATATAATTACAAACACACAAAACTATTATTACGACGAGTAATTTCGTATATTATGTAGGTACGAAGAACTCGACGGTGTAAGCTATATTACACCGGCCGTAGTGACTAGGTAGGCTGACTGTGTCCACCACGAACAGCGGCCGGTGTAACCTCGTCGAAACGTCAGGCACAAAAGTCAGATTCGTGTTCATTCCCGTAGAATAATATAATATAGATTGTGTAACACGATAGTTTAAAAGTTAATATAGACAGTGTTAGGTTTACTGGAGCCAAGACTAATCGGTACTGCGTCTGCCTTGGGTCGACTATTGCCTAACCTGGGGGGACCTAGTATTGGTTGTCGTCGGCTGTACACGGGGGTGGTACGATCAATGGTGCTACCAGCCATCCTGCGTTCTATGGCTGGTAGCGACGGATGTTTTATCGCGGTCGCCACGTGCTGCGAAAACGTGGTCTCGCAGAAGGAAGCGGCGGAGCGGATCAGAGAGGAGAATCCCTTAGCTGATCCAAACCGCCGCCGGCGAACCGGGCGAAGAAGGCGCGGTTTGGCGCGTCATTTTCCGCCCTGAGCTTGGCCGCGGGTGGATGGGACGGGAAGATCCCTCCACCTGCATTAGTGCCTCCCGCGAGGAGTGATGCACAAGTGCCCCGCAGGGCATCACTAAGTCTGAAGACGGGGCCCGCATCCCACCTGTGGGCCAGCGTTGAGTACCCACTTAACGCTGGCCCACAGGTGAGATGCGGGCCCTTTCTATGACCATCGGGGAGGGACCATCGGGGGCTGTGGCATAACGTCAATGACCCCATTGACGTTATACCACAGCCCCCGATGGTCCACTCACCAGGCGCAGAGTAAGGCACACGGCAGGTCGGTTTTAGTGGGTGAGACCCCACATGCCCCACAGGCTTCCCCGCGCTCGATATTTTTCCTGCCAAAACAAAAAACAAAAAAAAGACAGTGTTAGGTTAACTGCCAAATTTAAGTAAACAGCTTGGAACAGTCATGCATCAGAGTGTTCTAAGCTGTAGTTCAAATTCGACTTCACTGATTATAATATTTAACAATATCTACAGTAAAACTTATAGGAACAATTCGTCGGTCGAATCACGAAGGGGCGTTTCCAACAAATCGACGATTTTGAGTTAATACTGTCATTGTAATGCTAAGGGCATGTTTTACCATGCCACGAAAACACGTAACTAAAATCTTAACAGAACTAGAGTTATACACAATTACGAAGAGCCCTAACCACTTTTCTTCCAATTTTAAAAATCACGAACAGGCAGTGTATCAGTTACGCCTATTCAAGACGATAAAATATTTTCACGAAAAGGTACATGTGGCGTAAAACAAACAAAACATGTTCGTATCTCATTCGCTTTCTTCTGTGCAAGTGCTTGGCTTGCAAGTTTGTGTTTGGCTCGAAAAAAGCCCTATATAGTCCGAACCTTGAATTATGATGCTTTCTAAAATTTTAAAGATCTCTCGCTAAAATTAAAATTACTACAGCTGAAAAGGGATGAACAGACTGGAGACTCATTTAAGTGGACAGATGTCATGGAGTTCAGAGTAGTGAAAACTACACCAACAACCATATTTTTCAAAAGTAGCCATACTAAAACTGAATACAGATCAATATCACTAAAGAGACAAAATATGCAATGGCTAAGAGGTACTGTTGAACAGCTAAACCATCATCATTCACCGAGCCTTTTCCCAACTAAAGTTGGGGTCGGCTTTCCAGTCTAACTGCGATTCGGCTGAACATCGATATTTTCCGTGAAGCGACTGCCATCTGACCACCACAACCCATGGGCGACATCGAAGTTTTGTAGTTAGATCTGTCGGATTTTTGATTTTGGGCGCCAACTACCCCTAACGACTACCATAGATGTTTTTATGACAACCGGGACCGACGGCTTAACGTGCTCTCCGAGGCACGGAGGGGTCTCAGTGTCTTAAGAAATGGTCACCCATCCTAAGACCGGCCTGACTCGATGTTGCTTAACCTTTGCAATGTGTTAACATTGTCGGTTACCACTAGACCACGAGCCCCTCCTCATCCAATAATAATTAAATTCCGCGAGATCGCGGCCGCTCCCATGTCCATTGCTGCGGGCGTCTCCGGTGGCCCCAGGAGGTATTTCCAGTGGCGCCCGGCGGAATTTGGCCAGCCGTGTGGCCTCTTCGAGGGTTTGGTCGGAATGAAAATCCCGCGTCGTTGGAGTTGGGTTTTATACCGCGTCGATGAGTGAATCTGGCGCACGCAACCCTTCTGTAAGGACGGAGGGTGGCTATCCCGCCGTCCTAAGGCCCTGATCATGGAGGTCGATGGTCCTGGGCGTAGATGAGTCTGCGGCACCCTGGCCGCTGACTGCGAAAATCAGCGGGGAGGGTACGCTCACTCTTCCTCTCGTCCGCCTCCTTCGCGAGCATGACTTGCTCGCAGAAGGACATGGCCGCGTTTCATCTACTTGCGCTGGAGACCATGGCTCCCAGCGGGAGGATATACACGCCCAGACCCATTACGAGATCCCGGCGCTGACCTGCCCACGTCGAGCAGTCCACCAACGTGTGGAGTGTGTGACCGGGGTGTGACCTCACGATGGATGCGAAACAGGTTTTGGTTGCTCAAGTCACACCCTCCAAATCTCCATGAGATTCTGGCGGAGTTGGGACCTCTGGTCCTCAATTTCTCGAGTCGCAGGCCTGTGGTCCCTCTCCAGCGCCTCTTTGTGCCATTGAAACAATGACGCAAGGGCTCTCGCTTCCAGGCCCCATGGAGGGGTCCCGGCTAAGAGACATGCAGCCTCTCGGGAGATCGTGCGGTACTCTGTATGGTTTTGACGGCCAAGGTCCTCAGTGGCCGATTCAGTAGAGTTGCGTTCCTCTTGACTGTCAATCTTCCCACCCGTACAGGATCCCCGTATAGGGCCATACTCCGCACGATCCCCAGGTACAGTCTCCTGCAGGAGGCGTTGGGTCCCTCGCGAAAGTGCGAGTGATGCCCCCGTCACTTTAGGGACGAAACTTCGGAAATGTGGTCCGAAGTTCCATCGGCTATCAAGTCCGATCCCTAGGTACTTCATTGAGGACTTGATGCCGATGCTAACGCCAATATGATGACCTTGTAAAATTATGCAGTGGGGATTCACCACTAATTAGAGCCCAAGAACATGTTTTTTACTACAAAAATTTACCCCATGAATGAATAATATACCTTCATGTTTAATTGGTTAAGTTTAAAGTTAGATATTGATTTTGTTATTCACGTTCTGTTTTTTTTTTTTTCAATTTGTCTTCTTCTATCATGTTACGTTGTATGTTTACTAATAAATAAATAATATTATCTTTTTTTCTTTTAATATTAAAATGGCAAGGGCGGATCTCAAAATAATGAAAATCTTAGCAATCACGAAAGCACGTAAGTGAATCTTTTTTAAAAAAAAAAACATATCTCGACAACTAGTAGAAGTACACGAAGAACAAATGTACACATTCAAAGATAATTAGTTGCTGATCTAAATGATGTTCAAATGTTTTCCGTAGAAGTTTTAGGTATAAAGTTATGATCGTGAAAAACGATCATTTTTATTAAAAACAGCTCTACTGAACATTTAGGAAATTTCAGATACACCCTTTCGTTACATGGGGCACACTGAAAGTTTTGCACTTCTAGCTAATCGGAACTATTTGAATTTCGAATATTATATTTTTTTAAACGTTGTAACCTTCTTAGTAATAAAAAAAAACAATTGGCGGGAGATCATTTGTCAATTGTTTGTTATCACACATCAAAGTTCTACCTATGCAACGAAAATGGAATTAAGTCGAAAAGATTTTAGAGCGATGATCTTTTATGATTTTAAAAGTTCTCTCTCCGCAAGACTGTGCCGCTCGTCTTCAAAATGCTTTTGGGAGAGAAGCACCTTGTTTGAGCACAGTGAGGCGATGGTTTGCTGAATTTGAGAGAGGTCGAGTTTCTTTACATGACGAATTTCGTGAAGGGCGGCCTTCAACTGCCGTCAACGAAAATAATGTGGCTACTGTTAAGCGGTTAATTGAAGAAAACCCGCGGATTACCTATGAGACAATTCGAGGACTATTGGGCATTGGTATGAGTCAAATCCAGAAAATTTTACACGAAGAATTGAAAGTTCGGAAACTTTGTTATTGTTGGATCCGTCATGAACTGACAGCAGAGCAGAAGCGGGCACGCGTGGAATGGTGCTCACAGATGCTACTGAAGTACCACCACGGACATTCTAATGCTGTTTATGACATTGTCACAGGGGACGAAACGTGGATTTATTGTTTTGAACCCTAAAAAAAAACAGCAATCTTGTGAATGGGTGTTTGAAAATGAGAACAAGCCAACAAAAGTGAGGCAGGCGATAAACGTTGGTAAAAAAATGATCGCGTTTTTTCTCAGCTACGGGTCCCATCTGTACATTTCCACTTGAAGATCAAAAGAGTGTTAATGCCGAGTGGTATTCTACCATTTGTTTACCCAGGGTGTTAGAAAAAGTTCGCGAGAGACGACCCGTTCTCCTACATCATGACAACGCTTCTTCACACACGGCCAACAAAACAAAGCCATTTTTAGCTTCCGAAAAAGTACAACTCGTCACCCATCCTGCGCATAGTCCCGACCTAGCACCCTGTGAATTCTGTATTTTCCCCAAAATCAAAGATTTGATGAGAGGTTTCACTTTTACCAACTCCGAAGAGGCAGTGATAGCGTTCAATCAGCACGTAGAAAACATGCCTTCAGATCTGTGGTCCTCCTGTTTAATAAATGTTTCGATCGCATGAAAAAATGTTTAAAATGTAAAGGAGAGTATTTTGAAAAGCAATAAACATAATATTTTGGTTTTAACATGTTGGTTTAGTTGTTTAGTTACGCAAAACGTATAGTGTGACCTACGTATTAGGTACTACGAGTAGCAATGACACTCCTGCATGGCACACGTCACGTCTGCGATGTCGCCATACCACGTGTTTATACTCTGTCTGTATGCTTGATAACCCAACCCTACTATGAGTTGATCTATGCTTTAATTTGTCTAACCTTCATATTGTGAAAGGTTCGTCTTCTATCACGATTTACGACACGTCATAAACTGACCATAGTCGTGAGCAAAGTGCACGTGTAGATACGCGCTGTTTGTATACATATAAGTTAGGTATCAAAAAAAACTAAAAGTGGTATGCGTTCCGAATTTAAAAATGAAACTAACGATTTTTTTAAACTGTGCCATCAAAAGTGTAAGTGATTAAGTAATTAATACTTACTATATAGTATGTGAAGAAAAATCGAAAAAAGATAGTGAAAATTACTATTGGAATAATCGGGATATTCACCATGTGACGAAGAGGATTCCGGAGTTCCTCCGTGATCATGACGCTTGCAACAGTGCCAAAATATCATAAAACTCAAACCAACGTTACATGGTAAATATTCCGACAAATTATAATAGTAATGAAAACGACCTTGAAAGTTTAATTAGACAGTAAAAACGTTTTAAAAATACCTAAGCTCATGGAGAAAATCTTGCAGAAATTAGATTGTACATTTGGTTTTTTGTCTCATTATCATCTCATCTTTGCCCACGTGATCTAGATAAGATAAGGTAAGATAAGATTAGATATTTATTTTGCAGAACATGTGTGTATAATAGTACAAATTAAATCTTATTATAAGGTCTTAGCTAGGGTCATCAACATCAACATGTTGTACCCTAATTATGGAGTACAAATTTAGTCTAGTGTTTCTCGTTCCCGATTCCCGTGGGAACATGTTACTCAGGAAAATTGTAATTTTTAAAATCGGTTTAGTACAAACAATCCAAACTTCCCTCTTTATAATTGTTTGTTGGTTTTTGGAATAAAAGACAGGAGCTCGTAATAATACGTGTCGTGTATTTCAGTCGGCCATGTTACAAAGTGAAGGAAGAAGGAAGTGAACATAGACAAGACAATATTGATATAATCTAAGCATAGACTAAACTAGGCTATGGCTTACAAGCTAATATAATATTATGACATCTTCCCTTTAAGTTTATTATAACTTATATTTTAGATTCTTATATAAAAATAACAAAACGCATTTTAGTGTTTTGACACGAGACAATTTGACGTTTTAAAAGATTCTGACAGTTGACATAATTTGACGTTGTCAATTTGACGATTGTTTCTAAATGTAAACAAACAATGGTTTACAACATTTTAGTTTACTAATTAATTACTTATAACTAAGTACATGACAATGAATACAAAACAATGTTTATAAGACTGTGTCTATAAGACGTTGTGGTTGCCTTATCTCTCTTCCTGAACTAGAATATTTCTTAATTGGTTGACTGCTAGTACATTGAGGAGATTGACTATGAGAAATTTTAGAGTAATCATTTGTATAACAAGGAGTATAACTGATATAAGTTTGATTGGAACTGACTGGTTGAGTGTGAAAATTATTAGTCTGTGTGTTATGTGAATGAAAAGAATATTGAGACTTTGGTCTAAGTGTTATGTATTGTCTATTGCGACGATATGTACCAAATTTACTTTTTATGATATACGACCTAGGTTCCGGACCAACTTGTTGTATAATACCTGGAAACCAAGACGATTGTGGATGTTTTTGAAACATAACATGACTATTTACCTCCAAGGGTTTAAGATCTTTGGAATTTTTGTTGTAATACTCTTTCATCTTATGTAAATTTTGATTATTGACTTGTTTAAGATGTCTATAGTTACACAATTTTGGTTTTAAAAGTTTTTCTACTATAGGTAGCTTTGTACGAAGTCTACGTGACATGGAAAGTTGTGCTGGTGAACATAAATTGTTTTTGGGAGTATTGCGATATTGCAGTAATGCTAAATATGGATCAGTATTATCAAGTAAACATTTTCTAAGCATATTTTTAATTATGCCTACTGTCCGTTCTACCATACCATTTGAACGGCTGTGATAGGGACTGGAAGTGACATGGTGAATATTCCAATCTTGTGTGAAATCATGAAAAGATTTGGAATTCATCGGTGGACCATTATCTGACATTAATGTATGGGGAATACCATGACGAGCAAATATTGATTTTAACTTGATTATGACTTGGTCTGCACTGTAACCATTACTTAAAATTGCTATCTCAACATATTTTGAGAAATAATCGACTACAATTAAGTATGTATGCTTGTTGAACTCAAAGAAATCTATACCAACCTTATGCCAAGGAATGTATTTGTAATCATGTGGTAATAGACTTTCTTTAGTGTTACTCTTTCTTAAAGTGAGACAAATTTCACAATTACTGATGTAATTATCTATATCTTGACTAATATTAGGCCAGTAAATTGTATGTCTTGCCAAATTTCTACAACTATTCAAGCCTTGATGACCTTCATGTAATAGTTTTAAGAAATCTTTTCTTAAAGAAATAGGTATAATAACTCTATCTGACAAAAATAAAAGGTTATTAGCATAATGAATATCATCTTTAACAGGAAAGAAAGGTTTAATACAATCTTCTACTTTATGCTTTGAATTTGGAAATCCATTTTTACAGTAATTAATAAGAGTTTGAAGAGTTTGGTCAGACCTGGTAGCTTGTTCAATTTGTTGTAACTTGAAAGGACTAAGTGACAAATTAGCAGTGAGTAAATTAACATGAAGTTTAACATCTTCATCCAATTCTACTAATGCATTTTCTGGTAATGCAGCACGGGACAATGTGTCTGCGACATATAAGTATTTACCTGGTTTATAAGTAACGATAAGATCATAGGGTTGCAAACGAAGCATTATTCGTTGCAATCTTGGTGGAATATTAAATAAAGGTTTACTAAATAAAGAGACAATAGGTTTGTGATCTGTTTCCACTAGGACTTTGTTACCAAAAATGTATTGATGGAACTTAGTACAACCAAATAAAATTGCTAGGAGTTCCTTTTCAATCTGAGAGTAATTTTGTTGAGACTTTGTCAAAGAAGCTGAGCCATATGCTATAGGACTAATATTATGTAAGATGACAGCACCTAAAGCATCTTTTGAAGCATCTACTGACAAAGTAAGTGGTTTTTGAGGATCAAAGTAAGTTAAGACTGGTGAAGAACTAATTAGAGACTTTAATTTATTGAATTCTTTCTCATGACTGTCATTCCATGACCATATTGTGTTTTTATTAAGTAACTGTCTTATGTTTGATGTTTCTTTTGATAAATCTTTTATGAATGAGCCAAGAAAATTAATCATGCCCAGGAATCTCTGGACATCTGTGACATTCTTAGGCTGTGGCATGTTGCAAATTGAATTTACTTTAGATGGATCTACAGACACTCCATTTCTATTGAATATAAAACCTAAATACTTGACTTCACTTTGACAAATGTTACATTTATTACTATTAAATGTTAGACCTATATCTTTTGCACGACAAAGAACTTTTTCTAGGATTTGATCATGTTCTTGAATGGTTTTAGCATGTATAAGAAAGTCGTCCATCATTATTTTAATGCCTTGTATGTCACCAAACCGGGAAATCATTTCTTTATGAAAGATTTCTGGAGATGCATTGACACCAAACGGTAGCCTTAAAAAACGAAATCTGCCATAGGGGCTTATAAAAGTACATAGTTTGGATGATTCTTCATCTAAGACAAGATTCCAAAAGCCTGACTTAGCGTCTAAATTTGAAAAATAACATGAACCATTTAGTTCTGCTTTAATTTCATCAATATGTGGAAATGGGTAATGTGAACGTTTAATAGCTTTATTTAACTTACGTGGATCTAAACATAATCTAATGCTTTCATCCTTTTTAGAGACAATTACCATAGAGTTGACCCAATCAGTTGGTTCATCAACTCGAGCAATAATACCAGTGACTTCTAACTTATTAAGTTCTGCCTTGACTTTATCCTGTAATTTAAAAGGAATTTTTCTACTTGCGTCTACCGACGGCTTGACATTTTCGTTGAGAGTTAAATGACATTCATAGTTTTTAAGAGCTCCTATTCCATTAAAAACCATACTATATTTCTTTAGTATTGACAGACTGTTTGACTCTGCTGGGACTTTGTGACACATTGACTGTGATATGACTTGACTTTGACTGTTAGACTGACTTGACATTGACTGTAAATTTTTGTTCTGGCTATGCTGACTAAGTGTGTAGTTTGGACTGTGTTTAGATATATTTTCATCAAAGGTTACTGAATGTATTCTTTTTATGACTTTTAACTGTTGACATGACTGTCTACCCAGAATATTTTTGCAATCTAACGGTGTAATATGGAAACACAAGTTGTATGATTTGTCATTATACTTACATGGTAATGTACAATAACCGATTGTAGGTATACTTTGACCTGTAAATGTTGTCAAGTTAAATGGTGTTTGTATAAGATTTATCTCTTGCAACGCTAGTTTTTCAAATGCTTTCTTAGACATCAAATTCACATCTGCACCTGAATCAATAAGTAAGCAAACAGATTGACTACAGATACTTAGGGTTATTGACCATTGGTCACTACAATTTACAGAATTACATTGATAAACAGCACCTAAAAAAGCTTGATCATCATTAGAAAAATCTTCTTGCACATAATTAACATATTTTTGCTTGGACTTACACATCTTTGAATAATGATTAAGTTTTTGACAGAAATTACACTTTGCACCAAGAGCAGGACATTTAAAACGATGTGTTTGACCACACTTTGGACACATTGAGTTATTCATAGACTGATTGTTACCTTTATAACCATTGGGACTGCTATAACTCGATGAATGGGATGTATTGTATGACTGGTTAGGATTGTACCTTGACTGTTGACTGTGACTCTGAATTCTTGATTGACGATCCTGTGACTGCGGATTATACCTTGATTGTTGACTACGACTATGATTTCTTGACTGATTTCTTGACTGACGATGTTGTGAATGACTTCTACTGGACTGTTGACTACTTCTGTTATGTATACTATTTATACTAGCTACAGATGAATTGGGATTTGTGCCTGATAATATTTGAACTTCTTTCCGGGACGATTCTAGTGACTTAGCAATATTTATAGTGGCATCTAAAGTGGTAGGCAATTCTTGCAAAATTTTCTCTTTAATGTATTGATTCTGATCATTTAGATTCCAACTAAATATATCTTTTAGTAAATCGTCTTGCAATTCACCAAAATTACACTGATGGGCTATATTTTTGAGATCTGTTATATAACTGTCCAGCTGTTCATTTTGCAGTTGCTTTCTGTTAAAAAGTTTATGCCTTATCATGGTTATATTGACTTTTGGGCTGAAATAACCTGCAAATCTGTCGATCAACACTTGTAGCTTGACTGTTTCGACATCTAGGTTGAAAGAATAAAATATGTGAAGGCAATCTGGTCCTATATAATGTAATAAAAGTGCAACTTGCCTATCTTCGCTTTCTTGATCATATTTAAATGCTTTGAGATATATTTTGAATTTGGTGATCCAATTTTTCCACGTGAGCGGCATGTTGGATGCATGAACGTCCATGTGCTTGAGGCGACCCGACGACGTTGAAGATTCGTCCATTTTTTTTCTTTTGGTTGATCCAGTTCTTCCTAAGACACGCCAGTTTACACCACACCTGATGTTTGTTGGTTTTTGGAATAAAAGACAGGAGCTCGTAATAATACGTGTCGTGTATTTCAGTCGGCCATGTTACAAAGTGAAGGAAGAAGGAAGTGAACATAGACAAGACAATATTGATATAATCTAAGCATAGACTAAACTAGGCTATGGCTTACAAGCTAATATAATATTATGACAATAATGTTGGAATACTTTCGTAGTAAGTACCTCGCTACGAATGTATTTACTGACAAGATAACTGACCTATCTAATTAGGAATTCTCTATGGTGACACCCTATAAAGATGTAACAATCCCATCTCATGTAACGAAGAGGATTATTTATTTATACCTACCTAATGAAATGAATTTTATAAGCGTAAATGAAAAGATAGCAAATATTGGATGGAAACAGGCGTTACCTGGCGAAAATCCATGACAAAGTAATGGTAAGTAAGATGTTAAAACTTTTTTTTTTATTCATTTCATACATCTCCTTTACTGAATTTGTTTGTGAACAGACAGACATAGTAGTGGTTTGTTGGTTTGTGTGTGTCATTTTGCATTTTCTATGTAATAAAGAGTAATGTATTATATTGTTGAATACCTATTTTTTGAATTTCGTTACATAATTTGTAGTTTCTACCCACGTTAGTTATTGTGACAAATCCTACATCGCGCTAGCAATATTTACACATTCATACTTAAAAGCAAATATGTTCTGGATTCATATTTCGCTGTTCTCTCTGAGACGGTCTTGATAATGCCTCGTTTAGAGGCGAAACAATTGTCGACGTTTTATTGTCCTTTAATTTTTGCGAAGATAATGCTATAATAATTTGAAAAGTTTTAACATCTTACTTACCATTACTTTGAAAAGATAACATTAATTGCTCTAAATTGTCCTCAACAAAGAATATTATTACTAGAATGTTTCGAAACAAAATCATTATTACTAGAAATGTTCCACCAAGGTGACGCGACGCGACGCGTACAACTAAGAATGTGTAAGTCTTGAGCAATCAGAAATCTGCACCAAAAATTTTATTTTGTATTCCACAAATGTATCCATGTAATCTATGTTGTCTTGACTCACATTTAGTACTGGAAGTAGAACTCGTTATCCGTTCTTAATTGTCTTCGCCAAATTAGGGCTAAGTCAAGATGACCTTGATGACCTTAAGGGCCGTCGGAGTATCATCTTGATCTTGTGCATGAACTCAAACCTGTAGTGTCAAACTAAATGACGTTTCATAGTAGTACCCATACTAACCTTTACACTACTGTGTTTATACAGTGTCCCAATGGCAGGTTACGTCAAATTCCAATATTAATAAGTCAAGCTCAAGATAGTACGTGGGCCCTAGAACATTGAAACTTATTGATTAACAGCAAGCTCATTTTTCGTAAGTAGCTTTATTTTACCTAGTCCTTCTCCAACCTATTTCTAAAAGAAATCTCAAATCAGGTAGCTAACAGAGTAATCCAGTTAAAATACTCGGAACAAAATTGTAAGGTTGTATTAATTTGTATAGAGCTGCAAAGTGGTGCAGGTATTAAGTACATCATTATAAATCAAATATCAAAAGTTCCCATGGATCCGACTTGTGCTAAAAAGGTTATTCAAAGTTAAAGTTGAAAATTTTTGACTTTTTAAATTTTTGTCGTAAACAGTGAATTATATAAAAAAATAGTTTTGTACATAATTGTAGATAATAAAATAACCTACAAAAATTACCTGCGTGTAGATTTTGTTCCGAATATTTTAACTGGATTACTCTGTTAACTACCTTATATTAGATTTTTTTTTAGAAATAGGTGTAGGACTCGGTAAAATAAAGCTACCTATGAAAAATGAGCTTGCTATTAATCAATAAGTTTCAATGTTCTAGGGCCTGCGTACTAAGATTATTAGAAAGCAGAAACTTGTTAGGGGCCAAATTGAATTTAATGACGTTTTATAGGTATCTAGCCGTTTATAAACTGAGCACATTGCCCATTGTCATCACTATGATACATTTGTACCAAACGTAGACCAAACATCTATATAGAAATGGGGAATGTAATTTTTGTCCCCCCTTAGATCTCGATAGTGCTTAGGCTCCAATGATGGTTGACCCCTTTATGGATAGCTCTCGATCTGGAGGCAAGCCAAAAATTCGAAAATTTGACCTAGCCCTAAGGGGTCAAAAGTTATAGGCCAAAACCTATGGCGTGGTGCCAAAATCTCCACCAATCCAATACACCAAGAACCTCCACCAAAGTCCAATATAAAAACAAATATAGGATGTTTTATCGCCATTTTGTTTTATTTTATTTATTTGGGACAAAAACAGTTAGGTACATGCTTTATATTTATCACAATATTAAACAAAAAAAAAACTAGGCAAGCATAAAACCCACATCATTGTCCACGAATTGTCATATGCAGTTACAGGGATGAGTAAAATAAACTAGACCATTATGCATTAGCATTCGAGCAGCACAACACCACCAATGTTATGCTATATAGCTATCTCTTACATGTGCAGGCAACTTTAGGATATCCTTCGGTAATCCTTTACATGTTTTACCTGGGACGCCCAACAATGAATGTTAGGGTGGGCTTTTATAAAATGGCAACTTTGGGATGGAGAGATATTACAATAGACATACGTTAAGATTGTTAATTATTGTAGCCAATACAAAGATAAACAAATTTAAATTAAAAACGGACAAAATAACTAAATGCTACAGTTATTATACTCCGATTTCATAATCTTAATCTTTCGCTTCCACCTCCTATATATAACATTACTATCTACTACTAATAACATTACTTCCACCTCCTATAAACATATAAATATCAAACACAGTTTCGAGCATTAACTTACAACAATTGTGTGCTAAGTGTGCCAATTACAAATCAAAGTACAAGTGAGGAACCGTTGAGTAACTTTGTGTATCACACATGTATTGTACCGTTTATAATATAGGTTGTTAATTAATAAAAACAATAATTAAATTAGTTATTTCTTCGCTATTTGTTTTTGATTGCTTATAATTCTAAAAATGATTTCGTAATGATTTAGTATAGGAACCTATTAAAGGTACGTTGACATTGAAAAAAAATCGCTTTTTATGGTATAAATCTCAAAAAGGAAAAATAGTGCCACAAATAGGGGGAACTCAAACCAACGACAGTCTGCCTGATCTCCCTGAGATTTCTTTTGTCCCTTTCGGAATATAGTAACTACTTTCGGGAAGAATCCTCTGTATACCTTTTACGTCGTTTACCTGTAGAAAAAGTTTGCATTATTAGAAATAGAACAAATCTCAATATTAGTTTAGAAGCAACAATGCTCTAGTTTATAAAGTCTACCTATAAAATATTAACTATAGAAGGATGCACTGTATAGTCCGAGACGTCCAGGACTTTAATTGGCTGTGCCATAGCGGGTGGCACGTAAGATTTTGTTGCCTTTCATCAACATTTCACAGCAAGGCAACGGGATTCAAAAAAAAATCTAAATTACAATATAGCTACTACTTTTTATTAAATTCATTCGGCCACTTTGGACATAACCCATTATAAATGTGCCCGGTGACGGTAATAGGCTTACCTCCTATTACGTGGGACTAAAAATACCGGCAAATAGTGGGTGTGTTATACACCTCTGCCTACCCCTTCGGGGATATAGGCGTGATATGTGTGTGTGTGTGAGAGGATGCACTGTTGCCTAATTGACGGGTAACGATAAGATGTCAGTAGATACGCAAACTATGAAGCGTTTGGATCATGACCTCAATCTCAAAAGTAAATCAAACAAAAATACCTTAGAAAGTAATCTTTATTCGTACCTCCTTAAATATTACCTATTAAGATTGCAATCTATCGATCCTATATTTTGTATGAGGTATCAAGATCTTACGTTCAACTTCCCGTCTTTACCTTCGAGTATCTACGTCACCAATACATTACTATTATCGCTTACTCGTATAGTAAGGATTGTCCTATCGTTTTATCTTTGAGAAATTGGTTACTTCCTGTAAGTTTATTTATTTGAATTTTTACTTTTTCCCTAACATGTAGTGCAACGAGATAGCTAGCCTGTTCTGGCCAGTTCTGTCTAAAGGTGGGACGCAGACGCAGGTCTTCAGTGAGGCCGGTTTATTTTTAAGGCCGACATAGATACAGATAGATAGATAATACTTTATTGTAGACGATTTACAGTATCTATATATAGATATGGAGAATGTCCCCCTTAGCTCTCGAGAACTGCTTATGTTCCAATGATGGTTGACCCCTCTATGGATAGTCCTCGATCTGGAGGCAAGCCAAAAAATGGAAAATTTGACCTAGCCCTAAGGGGTCAAAAGTTATAGGCCAAAACCTATGGTGTGGTGCGGCGCGAAGCACCGCGCAAGACACCGTACTAGTAATGTAATAAATACCTAAAACAGAGAATACAATGGGAGGTAATGGGAGGTAAGAACGATATCTTCCTTGTCCTTGAAATAAGGAGATAGTAGTTGAGGTGCTTCTATAATATATTTGACTTTTTTTGCACAATGCCACGTGACTGTCCAAAATGATCCCATAGAATTTGAAATCTGCAAAGTGGAAAGGTCTCGTATAATTTATTTTAAAAAATCAAAATAGATGAGACATACAAAACTATTTTATTTACATTTTTTTATTTATTTATATAAAGCTTACAAGAAAAACATACATTTGAATTGCAACATTACGATGCAACAAAAACTCCTTCGAGTTTTACCGTGCATTCGGGTCGTCAATCTTATTAATTGTAATGTAGGTATTCTGAGCACAATATTTTACCTTAAGGACCTACTGAATATTATCATGGGAGGTAGAAAAATATAAAGTTGGCCCATATCGGTGACGAGTGAGTCGACACCACACTGGACGCAACCGCCGGCGCCGCCGCGCCGCCGCCACTTCGAGCATCAGCCACACATAGATGTAGGTGCAGTCAGCTTCAGAGAAAAGGAACCCCCCTTGATAATGACATGAAAGCATTAAAGTTTTTTGAATCATTGTGTATATGGCATGTTGGTGTGTTTAGTGGTTATGACCGCTGCTTTGTGGACACGGCAACCGGGGTTCAAATCCTCGGACACAAGTTCTTTTTTTATTCATATAATTATTTTTTTATTTTCTTAAGCACTTTTTGTTAATTAATATTTAAGGAATCAAATTTTATAGTAGGTATGAGGTTTGTAAGAAAAGATAGGCTTATTGTATAAACAATATTAATTTATTTCTCGAATTACATTTCTAGGTTTTTTTCTTTCCTCTTTCCATTCCTGGTTGAGTATACAGTTTTTCTATCTGAGTTAAATTGGGGTTACTTATTTTTAAATTTTACCTGACCTAAATTTATTGACAAAATACTATACCCTAAGTGAAGTATAAAATGTTTACTTAATTTACTGAATATCGCCACGTCACATGACTCACGAATGACGTCACGTGATGCGATCGTTCGCTGAGCTGCAAACGAGCGAGCAGCTTCATCTGCCTTTTTTTGCATGTTCATATTCATTTGTAATTTTCTGATATTTTTCGTCTTTCGGCTCAATTGTATACAAAGATACAATTTACTCACAAAAAAATACCACATTAATTTTGAGGATACGAACTCGCATCTTCAGCGCCAGCCGATCCCCTAGGCCGTGCCTTATACCACTAGGCTATCGTTTCACTTGATAATAATGGCGAAAATATGAATATCATTACTCCTTTTATCGAACAAAGTTGATTACGGTGTAATTTTCTAGACCTTAAGATTTAAATTTCAACTTCCACCATATGTGATAATAATAACTGCTCAATAGACTAAAAGATAAGGTTGAAATTAGTATAGATTTCTCGTTTAGTTCAATAGATTACGCTTGATGCTTGTTGCACTACCGTCATGTTTTACTTCAAAAACTTATCTGCTGTATTAGCTGCGGCTATAGTATTATAATACCTGTGACAGTGCGCTAAGGTTGCAATGAGAAAACTTCTTTGCCTTATTTACTAAACTGTGATTGAACTTCATAATTCGTGGTAATTTGCATTGGTGTTAATCCTCCTCAAAACAACGCGCTCAAGTGCTGAAACTTTTGGAGTGTCGCTGAGTACTGTTCGACGACATCTACACGCTGCGAATATCCATAATTATAAGCCAGCCAGAAAGATTCAACTTACTGACGATCATCGCACCAACCGAGTAAATTTTTCTACTCGTTATTTAAATTTCGACTGGGAAAACGAAATTGTTATATTTACCGACGAAAAATGCTTCAAATCAGATAGGGATGGCCGAAAAATTTTATGGAGAAGAAGTGGCCAACGGTTCAACCCTAAAAACGTATTAGACTTGAGAACGAGCGGGTGGTTAACATTAGGTAAGTAAATGATTATATTCTTTAACATAAAATAAATTAATAATAACATAAAACTAATACATATATATATATATATATATGTCGGCGGGCTGCTACACTTCAAAACAAATAGGGAACGGAAACATGTGTCCGGAATAACCTCAAAATCAAATTAGATTTGTTTATTGTGATTGGGTAATAAATCGCGTTTAAAAACATTAGGATTAATATTGCTTATAATTAGATACAGATTATTTTTGATGTATTCTGTTTGTAAGAGAGCTGTTTTTCTGATGTGAAAACATGTGGTCATTGTTTTATCACGTGTTAACATTGAAATTAGATTCACACATGCTAATAGCTTTAAAATAATTCTAAAACGTTTTGATTATCAAATTGTAACATTTTGTAATGTAAAAACTATTTTATTGTGCAAGGATAGGTGTTTTGTTCAAATGAATGACTCACACAGTTTTGCTATAAAAGGCCGAGCGCACGCTCAATCGAGTCATTCTCGCTTGAGCCGTCGTAGTGATCGGACCTCCTCAAAAGTTCGAGAATAAATTCAAGAAAGTATTACTTGTGTTTACTTTGATCATCGAAGATGAGCGATAGCCCTGACCATGGAAGTTGTGACGCCAGCAATGCTGGTGTCACGCTTTTTAAAAATAATTACGGAGGAGGGTTCCTCCGTCATATATAATATATTTCTAATTATTATTGCTGCTGACATTGATTTACATATTGCAACAGATTTGAAAAGGTTTATTATTTTAGGTTACTGGGGATGGATGTCTTCAATGGGCCCAGGCGAGCTAGTGGAAATAGGTGGCCGCATGAACAGTGAGCGATACCTTGAAGTATTGAATGACGTAATGCTGCCTTCAGTGCGGGTCGCATATCCAGAAGGACAAATTTACCTGGTTCAGGATAACTCTTCAGTGCATCGGTCCCGAATTGTGCAAGACTGCCTAAATGCACAAGAAGATATAACGGTGTTTGAGTGGCCGGCAAAAAGCCCGGATCTTAACCCTATAGAAAACTTATGGGGTCAGATGGTTTTAAACTGGGACTCAAGTGAAATAAAGTCAAAAAAAAAATTGGATGAAGAGGTAAACAGAACTTGGGAACTAATGCGAAATAGTGCCGCATGTTTTAATATGGTGTCGGGGATGAAAAGTCGTCTTCAAGAAGTGATAGACAGTGAGGGCCATCCTCTCCGTTATTAATGCAGTTTATCGATTCTTACCCAGGACAAATCTTTGTGTGCTGAACACGATTATTTGTTATGTGTCTGGGTGTAATTAATCTAAAAAAATATTTAAAATAAATATTATATCCGTTGTCTAGTATCCATATCACATTAAGGTGCTTATTTTAGGCTAGATGACGCTGTGTATAAAGTGTCCTAACATTCATAATAATAACATTATATTATTAATACCTAATCCCATTACAAGTTTTTGTTTACAAGTTTAGTAATCTTCTAATGTGTTAACGATGCACCATCTGACCTCACATATATTTCTAATGTTGTGTTAAAAGGGTTACCTACTTATCAGAAAATGTGATCAAAGATGAAGATGTATATTGCTATACTGTTATAGTTTAGCATGTCGGTTCTTTCTTTGTGATTCACAGGAACAAATAACATTTCATTTTCAACCATTCTTTTATATTCAAAGATTATACAGAGTGTAAAAAAATAATGTTTGCAACTTTAAATAAATAAGTAAATAAATATTGTAGTTCTGTTTCTAGAATTATCTAATATTAAGTAAACATTTTATACTTCACTAAAATTCGGTAAAATTTAAAAATAAGTAACCCCAATTTAACTCAGATAGAAAAACTGTATACTCAACCAGGAATGGAAAGAGGAAAGAAAAAAACCTAGAAATGTAATTCGAGAAATAAATTAATATTGTTTATGCAATAAGCCTATCTTTTCTTACAAACCTCATACCTACTATAAAATTTGATTCCTTAAATTTAAGAAAATAAAAATATAACTATATGAATAAAAAAAGAACTTGCGTCCGAGGATTTGAACCCCGGTTGCCGTGTCCACAAAGCATCGGCCATAACCACTGGACCAACATGCCGTGTATATGGCATGTGGTCTGAATGATTCAAAAAACTTTAATGCTTTCATGTCATTAGCAGTGACGAGTATGAAGGGACCTTGAGGAGGACTACCTTGCTGGAACAGGAGCTACGGGATGCCCAGGGGCACATCTTACACTTGGAGTCAGCTGCCAAGCAAGTCGTAGTCCAACAAACGGATAACCTTTATAACGAGCTAATGAGTGGTACTCCGCAGTTTGTTCCTTCTGCAACAGTTCCAAACCTGGACTTGTCTACTATAGATCTTACCAATGACAGTTCATACCAACTGGACAAGCCAGTTTATTTTTGCAGCAGGAATAAACTAAAAAAATACCTAAAAATAAAGAAATTCATTTTAAAATCAAAGAAACAATTAAAATATCATAGAATCTTAATCAAAAAGTGTAAAAATGTTAACTCTAGTTTAAAATTAAGAGAACAAGCTAAATTATCTATGTTAGAACTTAAACAAAGTCATTTAAAATATTACACTGACACACAACGCTTAGAGTCACAAATAAAAAATTTGCAATTTGAATTAGAGTATGTAACTAAGAAATATGAATGGTCTCTAAAAGACTTTAATAAGTGTTCATCAAGTATAGATAAGGTACTCAAAACATCTAATTATAATACTGAGCGCCTTAATACCTTCATAAATAACCACTCATGCAATATCAATTGCACAAGTCCTTCTCAATCATTGGAGAACCAGGCTTCCCTTACAACTTGCTCACCATCTACTTCATTAGTGTATGAATTGTGTGACAGTGTAAAAAGTAATAGTCATACTGGATATACTAAACTAGTTTTATTTAGTGATGATATTGGAACTGATTTTAGTTCTTTTCTGATACAACAATTTAATTCAAATTGTTATTCAATTATTAATAACTGTTATCCAGGTGCATCTTTAAATGAAATTATGCAAAAGATATTAGAATATAATTTTGACTCAAACAGTAAAATAATTATTTTCTGCTCAAACAGGGGTAAAATTAACAAAAATGAACTATCCCTATACTTTGACAAAATGCAAAACTTAAATGTTGAACATGTAGTAATGTTTACATTACCATACATAAAAGGTGTGCCAGACGTGGAAAATTCTCTTAGATATAAGATAAATTTACAACTCAATTTAACTAGCCAATATAATAATAAATTCCATGTAATTGACTTTAATTCTGTTTTTAAGAGAACTGTATATAAATACAATTTGTCAACTTCTGACAGTAACTTTAACAATAACAAACATATTGTTTATGTAAACAAAGGTAGGTATTTTCTACCAAAGCATTATAAGAGACAAATAGCAAGTTTGCTATTCAATTATTTTTACACTTCAGCCAAGAACTTGGCTGACAAAACTGCTTTTATTGAGCAATGTAGATTTAGTGTTAAGACTTTGGAATCTGTTCCAAGTAATTTAAATTAAGTTCTACGACAACAGAGGCAATATTACCCTTTAGCAGACAAAGTCAATTAATTGAATTAAATTTAGTTACAAATATTAATTATGTTAAAAAATGCCCTCCAAATCAAACCAAATCAAAAAATGTAAATTATATCAACATAGGGCATCAAAATATTGGTTGTTTAACACATGGCAAAGAGTTAGAGTTGGAACTGGTAATGAATTCAGATAATATTGATATTTTTTGTATTACAGAACATATGCGTAAGCCGTATGAGCTCATGTTCAATTTCAGTAATCACCGGGTTGGTAGTGCATTCTGCAGGGTGACCACAGTACGGGGGGGATCTTTGATTTTATTAAATAAACAACTTAAATTTAAAGAACGGAAAGATATTGTGTCTCTTTCTCTAGAGTGTAAAGTCGAACTGTCGTGCGTGGAAATGGAGCAATTCATAGTAGTATGCGTGTATAAACCTGGAACCTCACCCTTTTGCGAATTTGAGGAACTTATTGACAAAGTTCTATGTAAACTTGGAAAAACTAATAAGTACCTAATAGTATGTGGTGATTTTAATGTCGATTTACTTGTTAATACGCCTATGAGTTATAATATTTTAAATTTATTTAAATCACACAATCTTACAAACTTATTTTTGGAGCCTACTAGATATTGTAATACAATAGCCACTTGCCTGGATAATATATACAGCGATATGTTGCCAGAAAGTAAAAGTATTATAAAAAAGCTAGATTCAGACCATTGTGGGCAAATAGCATCTTTTAAAATCACTAAAGAAAAAGTTATAAAACGTAAAATATTATGTAGACCAATAACTGGTGACCGCTTGGAACGTATGAGGGTTGGACTTTGCAATAAAATTCCATTCTTAGACACTGGCTTAGATCCAAATGTAATGTATAAATTATTTTTTGATTCTTTTTACAACGAGTTCAACTCCATATTCAAGTCTAAGGAGGTTATGATTAGTGATAGTCCTACTTTCAGTGAATGGGCCACTGAGGGTATACACAAAAGTAGACAAAAACTTTATGAACTATACTCAGAAAGACAGCTTAATAGATCAGTTGAATTTCTAGATTATGTTAAAACTTATTCAAAAAAGTTTAAAGCAGATTGTTTAGCAGCTAAATCAAAATATATAAGTGATAAAATTCTCAATAGTGCAGACAAAGTTAAATCTACTTGGAAAATTATAAACGCGGAAAGAGGTCAACAAAAATTAAATGATAATCATTTTAAACTTAATATAAATGGTAAAATAACTACATCAGACTTCGAGGTCGCTAACGAATTTGAAAATTTTTTCTCCCGAATTCCTGTAGATTTGACAAAAACCCTAGGCTCTTCAACCCCCATTGCAGAATCTTTGTTAAAAGCAAACGTTCCTTGTTGTAACGTTATATTTAAATTCAGTAAAGTTAACATAAACACTATCTTAAAAACTTTTAAATCTTTAAATATCAAGAAAACAGCTGACCTCTGGGGCATCTCTGTGTATTTAGTAAATTCTTTTATTGAAATGGTTGCTCCTGAACTAGTAATAATATTTAATAATTGTGTTGATAGTGGTGTGTTCCCTGATTTAATGAAATCTAGTAAATTAATTCCCCTGTTTAAATCGGGTAGTACTTCAGATCCGTCCAATTTCCGTCCCATTTCTGTACTACCTACATTTAGTAAAATTTTTGAAAAAATTATGCTTAATCAAATGCAAAATCACTTTAACGTTAATAAACTATTACATACAAAACAATTCGGTTTCACTCGTGGTCGGTCCACCACTGATGCCGGTATTAAATTATTAGAGTGTATATACAGGGCCTGGGATGAGTCATATGATGCTTATGGTGTATTCTGTGACTTATCTAAGGCCTTCGATTGCGTTCAGCACCAGACTTTAATTAAGAAACTTGATCATTACGGAATCCGGGGGACGGCCTTGAATTTCGTCAATTCTTACTTAAGTGATAGGGTCCAGAAAGTAGTGATCAATGGTAAACAGTCACCTGGTTCTCCTGTAGCAATGGGGGTACCGCAGGGTTCAATTTTGGGACCTTTTCTTTTTCTAGTATATATTAATGATCTCCCTCACCTCATAAGAGACGACCACGAGGTAGTTTTGTTTGCTGATGACACTTCTTTAATATTTAAAGTTAAACGTGGACAGCGCGAACTTGACGATGTAAACATTGCCCTCTCTAGGATAGTCCACTGGTTTTGTGCTAATAATTTATTATTAAATGAAAATAAAACTAAATGTGTAAGATTCACCTTACCTAATGTAAGACTTGTTAAAACCAGTGTTAAGGTTAGGGATGATATAATAGAATTGGTCGATGACACTGTCTTTCTGGGCATAACGTTAGACTCCAAATTGCAATGGGGGCCTCATATCGGGAAAATTTCGGCCAGGCTTAGTTCAGCAGCCTATGCTGTCAAAAAGATCCGACAACTTACAGACATTAAAACGGCGCGTCTTGTCTACTTCAGCTACTTCCACAGTATCATGACATATGGCATACTACTGTGGGGTAACGCTGCCGATATTGAATGCATCTTTGTGTTGCAGAAGAGGGCTATCCGGACTATCTATGGAATGGGGTCTCGGGAGTCATTAAGAGATAAGTTTAAGCATATTAACATCCTTACAGTGTATTCACAGTATATTTATGAAATTTTATTGTATACCCACAAGAACAAAAGTAAATTTGTGAAAAATAGTGATAATCATAATCTAAACTTAAGAAATAAGGATAAACTGGCTGTTCCTAAATTTAGGCTTCATAAAGTGAGTAATTCTTTTGCGGGGAACTTTATTCGAATGTACAATACATTGCCAACCGAAATAGCAAATTTATCTGTCAATAAATTTAAAAAACTAATAAAAAGTAAATTGTGCCATAAAGCTTATTATAGTATTAATGATTTCTTAGATGACAAGGCGGCCTGGTTGTAACAACGTAACGAATTGCTCCTTTCTAAATAACTCTGTATTAGATTTAAGATGAAATATTTTGAAAAAAGCCGAGCTGAGTTTCTTGAGGGCTCTTCTCAGTCTCGTTGCATTTTGGAACCCTCGGTAGAGTCACACCAACTTCTGACGAATCTAAATAATTTTCTGAAAATTTCAAAGATAATAAACGTTATTTTATTTTATTTTATATATATCAAGGGGGGTTCCTTTTTTCTGAAGCTTACTGTACCATAGTCCAGCGCATAGCTGTGACTATACAGGTGCTCCATAACTAAAAAGTCACATTTAGTAATTATTTATTTTAATTTTCTAGAAAATATATATTTTCAGATTTCGTTTTAAATTTTTGTTGGTGATTTTATCTTTAAGGGACATAGGAAGGAAATTGTTTTATAATATTTAGTAAGTGATTTGTCAAGCCTCGTATCTCTAGATAGTGCTATACATTATAATTATTATGCGTTCAGGAACCAGAATATCAATTTACTTTTAACGACTTGCTATAAAATCTCATTGAATGTGAAGGCTAATGTTGAGTTGTTCGATGATATTGAGCACTTTATTCTATGGTAGTTTTTCGCAAATTCTAACAAAAGACAAATGTAATATTATTAATGTTATACATAGGTAGGTTACGGTAGGTACACTACGTTCGTAATTATTAGAAGTTTTATACAAAAGCCACAGGAATTATAATATAAGTAGCGGTCGCCTGCGACTTTGTCCGCGTGATAATTTGGAATTGGAACATACATTAAACGGACTTAGACCTTAGTTTAGTTCCCGTCGCCCGTAATAACATCTAGCTTTGCAAATAATTATTTAGAATAAATTTGATTCGCTATTTTATGTTTTAGTGAGTTTACCTTAAAAGATAGAAAGCTGAAAATGCCATCGCGGACTTTTTTTCCGCTTCTTTTCAGCGTGTTGTTTATAGCCTAAGCCTTCCTCGATAAATGCACTCCTCAATGGAATGTTTCTAATCGAACCAGTATTTCCTGAGATTAGCGTGTTCAAACAAACAAACTCTTCTGCTTTATAATATTAGTATAGATGTTAGCATTAGTATTACATATTTGTAATGTTTTATTTACTATCGGAACGTTAAATATTAAGTTTCTAACAATATAATGAAGACGGTTGGTAAATATCCGTAAAATCAAACAATATTTGCTTCTTCCCGACACAACGATTGCGAACAATGGTAATTGCATCGTATATACCGTGACGGAGTGAACTGTACGATGACCGGTCGTCGGCGCTTGCGCAGGTACGACAGTAAGCACTGAGGTCACTAGGATTATCGACCCTCTTGGGTCATTGACCAATATAATGAATTGGTTTCAAGTTACATTAATGATATCTTTATTTCCAGTTCATATATGCTCGGACTGCACAGATTCTATATAGTCGTAAAACATAACTCTCCTGGTGGTTGGAATTTTGGTCGGGTTATAGATAAATAGGCAGTAAGGGTGGTAAATTTTTTTTAATAGTATTTATTTCTTTGCTATTTGAATTTAAACACTTTTTGTTATTATAAGTATTTAATATATGTATTATGTATTACTTTTAAATATTTATTGATTTGACTGTGAATTACGAAAGTGTCAACGACGTCAAAGTTCATGATACACGCTAGTACTGTTAACTATTCTGTGATAATAATATCTGCTAATATTAAGTCTGTTGTACATACATTATATGCGTTAATATTATATGTGACCTCAATATGCATAAGCCAGCCACGGGTCTTTGTTAAATCTATTCGTATCGGTATTAGAAGAAAAGCAGGTGAAACATTAACAAAAAAAGCAATTTACGTTGCCGAAATGGGACCAAATAATTGTCGGGATGGGACCAAATTGACATGGGACCATAGGAAAAGCAGTAGCTTTCAATAAAAAATAATTCGAAATCAGCTGCGTTCACTCGAAAGAAGCAAAAAAAATACAGTCGAATTGAGAACCTCCTTTTTTTGTAGTCAGTTAAAAATTATGTCAAGTTTGTTCGCTGGAGTTAGAGTATACGTAGTTACATACTCACTGACATACCGCAAAGGATTACTGTCCAAGGGGTTTCCAGACACTCATACCGAACAACGTTTATTGTCCTGCACCTGGAGCTAGTTAGGAATAACTAGTTCTTCTGTGCGGGACTATCAACTCATCAAGCATTACCTTGTCTCGCGATGAAGCCACGTTTTAAAAAAAAGAAGAAGACGAAGCACTGTCCAAGTTTACCTAATCTAACGACAGTCAGGTCCAGAATGGCGGCGTCCAAGCCCCTTAGAATTATTTGGCCGTTTTGGCGAGTATCTAACTAGTTATTGATTGCATGTATAGTTATTTTTTTCTATTAATTTGTTTATTTACACATTTTAATTTCATTTCAACTTTTGTTGTTAGCTTTAATGTTGTTGTTAAAGTGTTAAAGTAAGTAAGTTAGCACTGGTATGCATAATGTCACGGAATAATGTATATACATTATTATTATTATAGCAAGTAAACTCCACTCAACATTGTGAGAAGTGCACGCGCGACGTATTAACGTTTTGCAGGTTTTAACAGTGCTCAATAGATTCATTTTGTGTTTAACTATTTTATTGGTAAGTTCTTCGAAACCGCGAAAATTATAACCGATTTTATATTATTAAATACGATGATTTAAGATATTGACTGCCTCGGTGGCTCGGTGGTATGAGTATGCGACTGCCGCCCCTGAGGTCCCAGGTTCGATTCCGGGTTGAATCGAATTATTTGTGTGATCCACAAATGTTTGTTTCGGAGTTTGGGTATTTTCTATGTATAGTGTAAAGCTTATATTAGCTTAATTTGGGCTAGATGACGTTGTGTGAGAATGTCCAAAAATATTTATTTATATATTATTTATTATTATTTATTATTATTTTCTGAATAAACTTCTCTCTATACAAAAGGACACAACAAATAGGTACCTAGATTTGCTAATACATAACTTATTATGTTTTAGTAAATACTAAAACTTTCCTCGAGAAGCATATTCATTAGTGAAAACCGAATCAAAATCCGTTTAGTAGTTTTAAAAATCTAAGCATACATAAGGACGGACAGACAGTGGAAGCGACTTTGTTTTATACTATGTAACTTTCGCCCATCGGTTTCTCAGTACACACAGACACATACACATAAAGCCATGTCTTAGGCATGAATTCTTACCCTTTCGAAGACAAAGGAGCTATTCATGCAACGCATAGGGCAAGGAAATGCTAATATAGGTACTAAAAAAATAATATATCCAATTAGCCCTCCAGATAAACCTCGATTATTACCTTGACCCCCAGAGCCCTAAAGAAGGACCCCTGAGCCTGCCAGCGGAGCGACTGCCAGCGGATATGTGCTGTAATTGTCACTGGTGTTAGTTTTCTGGTGGACAGTGCCCACTGTCCAGTATTTCCCGGACCATGGTACTGGGAAGCGAGAGCCCTTGCGTCATTGTTTCAATGGCACAAGGAGGCGCTGGAGCAGGACCACAGCCATGCGTCTCGAGAAATCGAGGCTCAGCGGTCCCAACTCCGCTAAGATCTCATCGAGACTTGGAAGGTGCGACTTGAGCAACCAAAGTGGGGAACCACCGCCTTCGCGGCGGTGATACCGATCATGGAGGAGTCGCAGTAGACGCAGCACGGTGACCTCACGTATCGTACGACACAGATCATCACCGGGCACGGAAACTTCGGTGAGTATCTGTTTCGCATGCATCGTGAGGTCACACCCGCGTGTCAACACTGGGAGGCTTCCGGTGAAGACACGGCATTCCACACGTTGATGGAATGTTTAGCGTGGGCGAGTCAGCACCGGGTCTCGCTGGAGACCATGCTTCGAGCCATGGTCTCTAGCGGGGGCCAGTAGAGCGCGGCCGTTTCCTTCTGCGAGCAGGTTATGCTCGTGAAGGAGGTGGCCGGTAGGGTGAGGGAGCGGGCCCTCCCCGCTGAATTCCGAAGTGTGCGGCGAGGGTGCCGCAGACGTGACTACGCGCAGGACCATGATCGGGGCCTGAGGACGACGGACACATTTTAAATCTTTAATTTATGTATTAATTTATATATCCTTGAGTTGGTCACTACGCAATAAAAGTTATACTAAATATGTGCATAAATTAATGACCAAAATAGTAATAATAATAATGGTCGTGCGTTGCTCCACTGGGACCGATCAATTATCACGGACAGGACTATTGTTGCCATTGCCAATAGGCCTGATATTGTGTTGGTTGATCGGGCTCAGCGCCGGGCGGTGCTCGTCGATGTCGCCGTCCCGCATGACGAGAATATCGTTAAGGCAGAGAAGGACAAACTTTTTAAGTACCACAGTGATAACATTTTTTGTTCTACAAATAAATCAACAAAAAAAATTAAAATCGGACATATCATCGAGGAATAATCACCGAAAAAAAACAATGGTCCCATTGAAAACAATATAAATTTTTTCACGTGCAGAATTTCATTGATTTTCATAGGTTTTGCAGTTAAAATAGATTGAACATAAAAAAAAAATCGTTTTCGTTCGCAAATTTAACACTTCGCTCATTTTTTTTGCAACAGCAGCATGCATTGCATACGTAGTTAAATAGCTACTATGCACTTAATCAAAATTCACATTAAGTAAGTATAGATCCAAATTGCATGCATTTCATAATAAATTTTACAATTAATTATTACGTACCTATTACATTGTTATATTATTACATTTTACAATAATTTAGTACATTATAATTAAACCTATATTAGTTTTCTATTTAA
The DNA here is from genome assembly GCA_963556515.1 of Nudaria mundana. Taxonomy (NCBI): domain Eukaryota; kingdom Metazoa; phylum Arthropoda; class Insecta; order Lepidoptera; family Erebidae; genus Nudaria; species Nudaria mundana. Next base: position 19,716,591 of record OY748301.1, read on the forward strand.
TAAATGTAATGCACTGACTTGACTGACAGGTAGTTAGCATGCCTCCAATCCTGTCATTTGGAAACCCATTTCTGGGCGTAGACCTCCTCCATCCATCTCCTCAAAGTCCGGTCTGCCGCGTTTCGCGTCCATGTGACGCCAGCCACATCCTCGATGTCGTCTCTCCAGCACTGGCGAGGACGACCTCGCGCGCGTCGGTCAGACTCATCGCGCGGGTACCAGTGTAGGACGCGTTCCGTCCTTCTGCCATCTGATGTGCGCGCTACGTGACCCGCCCATCTCCATTTTAGTTTGCAAGCTAATGTGGCTACGTCGACTAGTTGTGTCCTGTCTCTTATCTCCGAGTTTCGTATGCGATCTTTTAGTTTAACATTCAGCATGCTTCGTTAAGTTGCTCTCTGAAATACTTGTAATTTTCGTATGACCTTCGATTACAGTATCCAATTTTGGCAACCATAAAGCAAAGAAAGACGGAGAGACCGCCGTTTCCATGGCTTTTTTCTTAAGTGCTATAGGAACTTTTGCCTTAAATAGCTGTTTCAGGGACCAATACTTGTTCCAGGCCAGCCTAATTCTTCTGTCTACTTCTGTTAGTGTCTGATTGCGGAAACATATATTCTGACCCAAGTAAATACACTCCTGTACATACTTTATATCTAGTCCAGTGACTTGTGTAGGTACTTTTGCGCCATTTGTTAAGATGCATGTTTTTTCAACGTTTATATCTAATCCACATTCGATACTTGCTGAGTTCATTGTTTGGATCAAGTAGGTTAGTTCAGTATGACTTTCACTAATAATTACGATGTCATCGGCGAAACCAAGATGATTTAGCAGCAATCCGTATATCATTGATGTTGATACCCTTTCCTAGCCAGTGTGAATAAAGTTTGCTAAATATACGAGAATTTTCTAGCAGCGCTGTGAAAAGGTTTGGAGAGATTGGATCACCCTGCTTTACACCTCGTAGTATTTGAAATGACTCTCCAATGCGCTCCGTTTGCATTGAGGCCGTACTGTTCTCGTAGATATTATTTAGTATTTGTATGTACTTCGTATTAACTCCTTGTGACTCTAGTACTCTCCATAGTGCTCTATGTGAAATTGTATCAAAAGCCTTTGAATAGTCAATGAAGGCGATGTAGAGTTCTTTATTGAGCGAAGCGAGCGTAGCTCCTTATCAGGTGACTCCAATGCAACTCGATGTACAATTGTTTCCCGACAACTACCCAACCGATTTTCATGATTTTTCCACTCAAAAATCAAGCATTCTCAGGAGCAAGTTTTGCCCGAGACCGAATTTTGATTTAGAACCCTCAAAAAAAGTTATTGACCAAAAATATGACAATAGTCGCTTCGCTTAATTGCATGCTGTAGCGCAGTACCACGGCAGCGACCGCAGCTCTTAGTTATATTTATATTTAAAATAAATGGTCCATAGTTGAATATTTTGGCCTAAATCCTGCCTGTTCTCTAGGTTGGTGTTGTTCCAGCGTGTTTCTTATTCTTCTCAGCAGAACACTTGTGAATATTTTGTACGTAGTTTGTAGTCAAAATCAAAATCAAATCAAAATATCTCTATTCATGTAGGTCACAAAGTAACGCTTATGAACGTCAAAAAAAGAAAATGCTTCTACATTTACATTTACCGCCAGATTCGCAAGGCAATAGGTAGAGCCTGTGAGGAATGAACCTGGCAAGAAAAACTCAAGGCCTCTCTTTTTATTCGCCAGTAAATACAATGATTCTGTTACAACAATAAAAAGAGGGCAAGGGCAGTACGTGACCATGTGTGGACCAAGTAAACTTACAAATTATATTAATTAATAACAATATCATAATAATAATAATTTAACAATAATAAGTGAGTTTCAGCTAAACTAATTGGCCTATAGTTGCCGATATCCAAATGGTTACCTTTCTTATATAATAGGGTAATTATTGAGTTTTCCCACTCTTTGGGTATGTGGGAGGAGTTCAGAATATTGTTGAACAGATGTGTCAACATGGGTGTCAGTGGGTCAATAATAGATATGATGACGTCATTGGGAATACCATCTTCGCCTGGACTTATAGCCGATTTAAATTTTTTGATGGATTGATAGATCTCAGAGAGAAACGGCATGACTTCTGGTTCTTGCTGAGTCGCTTGTTGGTAGATTGTACTTGAATTTTTCTCGGTGTTTTGGTATTTTAGGTTTTATCACTGTAGAGATTTTTGTAGAAATTTGTTGCTATTTCAAGAATATCTTTTCGGTTTGTAGGCGGCGTGTTGTTCCTATGCGATATTCATTATTTTTTCGATTCTTTACTCTTTTAATGGAAATCATGGAAGACGAAATAAAAACAAGAGGTTTTTATTTCGTCTTCCATGGTTTTTAATTGGTGTTTTTGTTTATTTTTGTATATTTTTTTTCTTGATCTTTCAGTATAATTTTGTTAATTCCCTTTCATCATTATTCGTTTTATTTTCTTTAGACTTCAAATTGATTCTATCCTCTACATGGGGCACACTAAAAGTTTTGCATTCTAGCTAATCGGAACTATTTGAATTTCGAATGTTATATTTTTTTAAACGTTACAACCTTCTTAGTAATAAAAAAAACAATTGGCGGGAAATCATTTGTCAATTGTTTTTTGAAATATTGGATAGAAACAGGCGTTACTTGGCGAAAATCCATGACAAAACAATGGTAAGTAAAATGTTTTAAAAAAAACTTTTTAAAATTATATAATAGCATTAATTTTTCGCAGAATTAAAAAGACAACAAAACGTCGACAATTGTTTCGCCTCTAGACGAGGCATTATCAAGACTTGAAGAATTGTTTTTTATCACACATCAAAGTTCTACGTATGCCACGAAAATGGAATTAAGTCGAAAAGATTTTAGAGCGATGATTTTTTATGATTTTAAAAGTTTTCTCTCTCCGCAAGACTGTGCCACTCGTCTTCAAAATGCTTTTGGGAGAGAAGCACCTTGTTTGAGCACTGTGAGGCGATGGTTTGCTGAATTTGAGAGAGGTCGAGTTTCTTTACATGACGAATTTCGTGAAGGGCGGCCTTCAACTGGCGTCAACGAAAATAATGTGGCTACTGTTAAGCGGTTCATTGAAGAAAACCCGCGGATTATCTATGAGATAATTCGAAGACTATTGGGGATTGATATGAGTCAAATCCAGAAAATTTTACACGAAGAATTGGATGTTCGGAAACTTTGTTGTCGTTGGATCCCTCATGAACTGACAGCGGAGCAGAAGCGGGCTCGCGTCGATGGTGCTCACAGATGCTCCTGAAGTACGACCACGGACATTCTAATGCTGTTTATGACATTGTCACAGGAGACGAAACGTGGAAACAATAAGTTTTAAACCCGAATAAACAGCAATCTTGTGAATGGGTGTTTGAAAATGAGAACAAGCCAACAAAAGTGAGGCAGGCGAGAAACATTGGTAAAAATATGATCGCAATTTTTTTCTCAGCTACGGGTCCCATCTTGTACAATTCCACTTGAAGATCAAAAGAGTGTTAATGCCGAGTGGTATTCTACCATTTGTTTACCCAGGGTATTAGAAAAAGTTCGCAAAAGACGACCCAAAAGCCGCGTTCTCCTACATCATGACAACGCTTCTTCACACACGGCCAACAAAACAAAGTCATTTTTAGCTTCCGAAAAAGTACAACTCGTCACCCATCCTGCGCATAGTCCCGACCTAGCACCCTGTGATTTCTGTATTTTCCCCAAAATCAAAGATTTGATGAGAGGTTTCACTTTTACCAACTCCGAAGAGGCAGTGATAGCGTTCAATCAGCACGTAGAAAACATGCCTTCAGATCTGTGGTCCTCCTGTTTTAAAAAATGGTTCGATCGCATGAAAAAAGGTTTAAAATTTAAAGGTATTTTGAAAAGCAATAAACATAATATTTTGGTTTTAACATGTTGTTTTTTTAAGTTACGCAATACTTAAAGTGTGACCTACGTATAAGTTGGTGTATTTCAGGAGTAAACTTGCATGAATCTGTTTTTTTAACATGTGGCAACATGTCCAGACTTTTCTTTATGGTGCCTATTATATTTGTATAATATTTTTGTGTCGTGTCAGCTTTTGTACAGCCCTGAAGAAGACGTTCAAAGTTATTTTTGACCATTTCTTGCTCTTCTGTAGCTAACATGGCTAACAAAACATGTCCCCTTTCGTGTCCGTTGATATTCACTTTGACGTTGGTTTATCACTATTTTTGGTATTTTCCACAGTATGTCATTTTTTTTGGATTTTTTTTTTTTACTGATATACTTCCAATAACTTTCCCCCACTATTTGAAGTGCTAAAGTACAGCTGCTGCAAAGGTGACCTTGTGCCATTACACTGCGGTACTTACCAACATTGATGATGATTGGAAAATAATGACCTTGAGTTCTTATTGCCAGGTTCTTTTCTAACTGGCTCCACTTGCTTTGCGAAGAATCTGGCTTTGAATTGTAAATTCTTATGTGATGTTGTTAATAAGCGTTATTTTATAACCTATTTATAAAAGTATTTGAGTTGAATTGCCATTTTACTCGTAGCTTCGTCATGCAGTTTACATTTCCAAAAGTTAAACAAAACGAGATAGGTGACTCATTATAATAAGTAATTATGCTAATTACAATTTAAATTAATTGTCGACAATCGTCCAAGTAATTTATTGAATGTTAATTAATATTATGCGGTACATATGCATGAGGTATGTATCTTTATGTCGGGTATTGTTCTAGAGTCTAGGCGTAATTGTATAGAATCTAGACAATTGCGCTAATTTAATTCGGTTAGGTAAATATATGTCCAAAATAATTGTGGGATAAGTATGTAGAATCAGACTATTTAAACTTTCGACTGACGGCACTTGGTGGAATCTGCTACACATATTGCACAAAAACACATATACATAGGCAGAGGTGCATAATTCCACACCCACATTTTCCAGTAGTTTAGTTGGTCCCACGTAATAGGTGGCAAGCCTATTGCCGTTACCGGGCACTATAGAAAATCTATAACCACTCTTCTGCATCGGCTGAAGGCCTCAAACTGATTACATATTTGAGCCGTTTGGAGTTGAGACAAACAACATTCCAATAGCGGGAACAGATGTACCACTGAAAAGAATCTCTGCAGACAGACCACAAGAAAATTATAACTATCTTTGATATCTACAATAACGCATCAATGAACTCCTCCCACTCCACTTCGTCAACATACCATTATAATTTCTTTTACAACCTTGTACCTAGTTATTCAATGTGATTGGCATAATCACGTATGTCATTATTCACCGAGCCTTTTCCCAACTCAGTTGGAGTCGGCTTTCCAGTCTAACGGCGATTCGGCTTAATTTCGATATTTTCCGTGAAGCGACTGCCATCTGACCTTCACAACCCATGGCGATATCGAAGTTCTGTAGTTCAGACCGGTCGGATTTTTGATTTAGGGCTCCAACTACCCCTAACGACTGCCATAGATGTTAGTATGGCAACCGGGACCGACGGCTTAACGTGCTCTCCGAGGCACGGAGGGGTCTCAATGTCTTAAGAAATAGTCACCCATCCTAAGACCAACTAGAAGCAACATCGACTCAGGCCGAGTCGATGTTGCTTAACCTTTGCAATGTTAACATTGTCGGTTACCACTAGACCACGAGCCCCTCTCTCCGGCATAATCACGTATGTAATCGTATTGTATTACAATTTGGCATACCACAAACTTCTAGGTACATGTTGACTACATACATCTATATTGACTAGCGGTCCCGACGAACTTTGTACCCCCTCAAAATAAAAACAACCTTCCTTAAACTTGTACGAATATTTTAAGACTAACATTTTTTATTTTGTCTTTGTCATTGAACTCTTCCTATACGGCTGGAGCGATTTTGATAAAATATATAGAAATTCTCTGTGTACTACCAGAAGCGCTCGGCAATGGACGTAAGACGGCGGAATTTAAAAAAAAGTTCTTCTGTTACAAGCTCACATGTCACCGTAAAATTGTAAATACAGTCGATTACAAGCAATCTCGCAAGACTAACACAATTAATGCAATCACTGGTGATTCGCAATTAGTAGTTTTGAGTTTTTATAGTTTTAGACAGGATATTGCGATAAAAGACATAGCGAAAAGTAAGTCAGTTGTTTAAGTGAAATTATGTACCATTATCTATAAGTAACTTATTTAATTTGAAATCTCTTTTAGGGTTACGTACCCAAAGGATAAAACGGGAAGCCTATTACTGAGACTTCGCTGTCGCTGCACATGACCGGTTCTTATAGATAATGGTCCTTCGTGCGGGTTTCCGGTTTATAGTATGCACACAATAATGTGTTGTTAAAATGCAAAAACTAACTTTGATTTTACCAAATTACTCTTATTTACAATGAAATTAACAACTGAAATTTTAACTCAAAGAATTAGAATACACATTGAATAAAGAATTATTTTTTTCTAACTTTAAACGCTCATAATATCTCAAAAGTAGTTTCAAGTCATTTAGTTAATTTCCGTTCTACGGGGCCGACATATTGCATTCTCTCGAAAATACTCGTATTATTAAAGGTGCAATCGTCCATGGCAGTAGGTAAATTACAGTGAATGTACTGACAGTGTACATTAATAAAGAACTCTAATTGCGGGTAGTTGTCACACAAGGCACGGAGACGATAACATGGAAATATTATAATAATGAGGGACTTGGATTTTTGCGGAGCGCGTGGCAAGTTGCCTTTTAGGTTACCTCTGGCGCTGGGCAAAAATCCTGGCTCAAACGCTCAATTGCAATACCGAACAACGTTTCCTTGTCCCGCACCACGAACTAGTTCAGAGTAACTAGTTCTTCTGTGCGGGTAAAATATGGCATTACCTTGACATTGTCGAAATCATCGATATACAGGGTGTTACGTAAGGGTTATAACAACCTGAAGACACCCCCATCAGCTGATCGCCCAGAACGCCTTTTGATATGTTTCGACCGCGAAACAAGAAAAAAAAAGTTCATCATAAAAAAAGTTATATGCGATATTTCAAATCAAAACAAACGTGTCCCAACACTAGTGCTTGACGTACTTACCAATAGACAATGGAGGCGGCGTCAAACACGACGGAGTCGGTGTCCTTTGTCTGCGTCCAATACTAGGAAATTTTAAACGTTGCGACCTTGATGCGAAACAGAGACAAAATGTTCCAACCAGGAGAGAGGAGTAGGTTTTTCACAGGCGCGCTTTATTTGTACTACTTACTTGATGTCAATGACCGAATCAGCTGATTTAGCACAGCTAGTGTTCTTCGGGTTGATATAACCCTTACGTAACATTATGTATATCGATGGAGCCACGTTTTTAAAAAAATAAGAAGAAGATAATAATGAGAATGTAACCTACAGTACACGGCGGGAACCGCGGGCAATAGTTTTCTTGATTCCCTTCTCAATTCCCACGAGAATTAGGAAGGAATGAGAAAACTGCGTTACAAAAGAACACTATGTAACCTAGTTCTAAATTAAATAACTATTTTAACATTTTAGTTTCAGAGTTTATGGATAACAAACAAACAAGAATACCTTATACTAATATAGACTAGCAGATGATTAGTACCTATAATAAAACAATAACTGTTTGACAAATCTAGATGAGCTTGGCGCGAAGTGGATGATGAAGTGGGTGGCGCTGGTGTGCCTCGTTGCGGTGGGAGTGGTGCGTCTCCCCGCCCCAGTAGTGCGCACACGCAGCGGACTCATACGCGGTGCTGTCAGCCACAATGGACGGTTCTTCGAGTACTTCGGTATACCGTACGCAACTGTCAATGAGAACAATCGTTTTCAGGTTAGTAAACACCTCTGCAAGTTTTCTGACATTCTCCATAGCAAAAACTCTTATTTATTGTTGTTTTATCTGCGCGGCCCAGGGTTGTGTCCACCCCATCGTCCATTGCCGAGGGATAAGGTGAATTCCCTCATGGCACCGGCGAGCTGCGGCCACATATGCGGTATTTATCAGGTGGTTGGGTCGGGTGTAATTCCGCATCTTTGGAATCGGGTTTTATCTCGCGTCGGTGAGTGATGACGTACGTGGGTTGAGACCCCACAGAACGCAACCCTTCAAGTCTGTTTCTGTAAGGACGGTGGGTTGTTAACCCGCCGTCCTCAGGCCCCGATCACACCAAGAACTCTGGTTCAAACTTGCCTGCACACAGCTCACCTGCCGATTGACGTCTCTCATGATATTCTTAAGCAAGTAACAGTAGATTCGATGGGATTCTATTGTGGTTGACGATATGGAGTTTAATACAAAGTCTCGTTCTCCTCCTCAGAGGACGAAGAAGATCTTAGCGTTAAACCTCAAAATCCAAAGCTACCTAGTTAGTTCTTATCTCCATATTGATTGAGGCGCAAATTGACTTCTACGACGCGGACGTCTAATATAGAAAACGTTGTAGGTACTTACCATCAAAACGTGATGAAGGCCGTAGCAGAATTTAATCCAACCAGAGTTAGACCACTAGTCACAAAAGTCCGTTAATTGCAGAATATCCTGTAAGGAATTTAATAATCTTTCTCATTAACATCACTTATGTAAAATAAAATATAAAAAATGGCAAGTGGAGACATGTTTAAGGAATGTTGGCCAGCAACCGTCAAGTTTTCTAACCTGAATACTTTTTAAAATATCAAGGTTACTCAGTGTAGCAAATGATCTAGACCACCTTGACCGCTCGCTCTTGTGACTACAACAAGACCATAATTGTTTATCTACTTATGTCTTATGCATTCTGACACTGCAATTATGCACCTTGTGGTTACACCCTACATCCGTGCGTGCGGTAATCACTGATAATAGTCGGTATTAACAGGAAAAGTTTGCAAGGAATTAGCGAAGAATTGTGGTGGAATTATGTTACTACGTAGTATTGAAAGCAATTTTCTGTCCATTAAGTAATAAAGTTAGGAAAACTATGGCATTCCCGATAATAGAATCGGCGTAGTTGCGAATTTTGTGTGTGGTGACTTAAGATGAAAACTTCGCAAACTTTGGCCTCACAAAAATAACAAAAAAAAATACTCATATTTTTTCTTGCGGAGGGTTAAGTAGGCCCATTTCATAAATGCTCATCAAACGCGAGCCTATTATTTTCTACATGACAATTTTAGTTAAACGTTTAAGGGAAACTTCTAACTAAAATTGTGGAAGACACAAAAGGTTGGATAATAAAGGCACCAACAACGAGGTATTTACATAGGTGTACATTAGTTTTTAATGAATGAATAAGTTATGTATGTTCAGTCAAACAATCCTGTACAGATTCTAATGATGTAGTTCTGATTCGTGGAGGTTTTAACCTTAAAAAGGGTCTTCGGGTGTTCCTGCCTCCTATGTCTATCAGCGAGCTCTGCCCTTTCTAGTACCTTCATACACCGGTTATAAATAATGACTGTTGAAAATTATTTATTATGGTAGTTCCCTTCATACTGGAACTCTATAAAGCACACAATTTCAAGTTATTTTGAGGTCACTTGCTGCAAACACATAACCTTAATTTACCCGTTAGCTGTTTTTAAAAGGACATTGACTTTCATTTATCGCAGTGCCGGTTCACCATATTTCACACTTCTGTTTTATGGATGACAGGCCCTTTTAACCTGAACCTGAGTCCAGTGTAAAAGTATTTTAAGGACAAAGTCATTCTGGATACTTTTAAAATAAAATAAAATATCACACAAAACATACTCTTAAGTAATTTCTAAACTAGGCTTACTCATAAAATTAAATACAAAATGTTGTAATTTAATGCATTATTTATTCAATTCGCGTTCCACTACATTAAGCACTGAGGGGCAAGGTCGAGTCTTAGCCACTGGAACACCTGACCTTGTCACACTTGGGCCTATCATAATGTTCTGATCTACAATCAAGATTTTTTGGATTTTACGTAATAAGGTTAAGTATATGTTGACGTCAGTAAAGACACACCTCTATTTAGAGAATAACTTATGTTCCGGAACTAAAAAAAAAAGAAAAAAATACACGTATATCGGTAATCTTTTATTTACGAGTTAGGGGCGATTTGTCTTTCTATGAAACTTGTCCTGAGACCAAACTCAAACTCAAAATCAAAAAATATTTATTAATATAGGTTAGCAAATAACATTTATTAACTGCTGCACTTATTATGTGCTGACATAAGAGACCAGTTGCCCCGTCTTGAAATTGATAGTGGTCAACTGAGCCCATGGACCTGAGATCAGTTGGCCCTTTTTAAAAATTGATAGTGGTCAACTATCCCCACACTTAGGTTAGATTCGGAGTAAAGATCATTCACTTGTATAGTTGGAGGGTAAGAGTGACATGAGTGATATCATTGTAGACTCCAAAGTACCCAATATTATATAATTTATGCTTTAGATTGTCGGCACCTAGTGGAACTTATAGTACTTATAGCGAGTTTTTTTCAAAAATGTATTACCCAATATTACCAAAATGTTAATTATAACTTGTGGTTTCTAAATCGAAATTGCACATTTTTAGTTGAATGAAATTCTAAAAAAATATTTTTTGTATTTTCAGGCTCCTTTCCCAGCGCCAACGTGGAACGGAGTCTTCGAAGCGGTCAACGAGAATACCTGGTGTCCGCAAGGTGCAGTTGGTCCCATAACCCTTGGAGAGACTGATTGCTTGAAGTTAAACGTCTATGCTCCAATCCAGGACAAGGAACTTTTACCTGTCATGGTTTATATCCATGGTGGTTGTTTCTTCAGTGGCACCGGATCCCCATGTCTTTATGGAGGTGATTTTTTTGCTGAACATAATGTCATTATGGTTGCAATTAATTACCGATTGAGTGTGGAAGGTTTTCTTTGCTTAGGCATCGAAGAGGCACCGGGAAACGCAGGTTTAAAGGATCAGATAGCGGCTTTAAAATGGATTCGGGACAATATAGAAGTGTTTGGTGGCAATCCTAATCAAGTAACATTGTTTGGAGAAAGTGCGGGTGCTGTGTCAACCTCATTAATGATATTGTCACCAGAAGCAAAAGGCTTGTTTCATAAAGCAATTCTTCAAAGTGGTTCGAGTTTGGTTCCTTGGGGACTCCAACACGACCCTATAAAAACTGCAAGTAATCTAGTCAAAAAACTTGGTTACAATACTAAGGATCCTAAGAAAATTTACAGTATTTTATCAAAGAAAACAGCCAAAGAATTAATTAACATAGTAAGTGAACATGAAGATAAATTCTGCGTAGCGGAATCGGATATTTTCGTCCCTTGCGTCGAGAAGCGTATCAAAGGCGTTAGTCCCGTTATAACCGAATACCCCGCCGATGTAATTATGTCAGGAAACTATACAAAAGTGCCGATGATAATTGGATATACCAACAACGAAGGTATATTCTTCACAGCAAAAGATTTTGGCACCAGTTTTAAAAGTAATGTTACAGCAAAAGATCTTACTACAATACTACAAACAGACCTGCAATTTCCTTCGGACTTCGACAAGAATTGCACCACGGAGAAACTCAAACAGCACTACTTCTCATCTTACAAGGATGACAACATAATGGATTTAGTTAACATATATTCAGATGTTCATTTTAAATTCCCTATTGTATTGGAATCTGAGTTATATTCGAAAACAACAGATCAACCGATATATTATTACTTGTTCAAGTACAGTGGGTTAATAAATGTTCCCAAGTTTATATCAGGGTTTGGACTGGATGACGGAGCATCTCACGCAGATGAGTTGTTCTATCTGTTCAAACCCCACTCGTTCCCACTTCCTCACCGATATATGGAAAACCATATGATAAAGAAAATGGTTACAATGTGGACAAATTTTGCCAAATACAGGTAAGCAATGTATTGAAGAAGGAATACTCGAAAACCCTATATATAACCCATCTGGCCAGCGTGGTATATGTAAGCAGAATTCCCACCTCTTTGGGGGAGACTTATGCCCAATAGTGGGCGTCAAATGGGCTGAGATAATGATGAATGTGTTCTTATCTATACTTTGGTTGTTTGCATTTAATAAGCTCCGTAACTACTGAACCAATTTTGACAATACTTTCAATGATATGTCTCATATTAGTCATTTCGATATGTGCCTATTGTATCCTAGTGCTTCAGGCTACTAGTAACCCGGTAATGTGTCTTGTGAATTAGAAACGAACAAAATATTTGACGCCGCCTGAGCCGCGGTAATCAATAATATTCGGTGCTAAGGGGTCCTATCAATGGGTCTCCCTTGTTTGATCGAAAGAAATTTGACAAATGTTCACTTTCCAAAAAAAAATTCGCATAATTTAATTTGCCAAATTATTACTTAGCAAAAAATCTATTCACAAAAAATTGTAACGCAAATCTAATGTTTGGGAAATTAACGTTAAAACTATAACTTGTTTACCAACTAGTTAGTACCTTTAACATTTTTTATTTAGTCAAATATTTCAGTTGGAATAACGGTTTTTACACAAAATCAAATAAGCCAAATATTTAGTATCGTCAGTTTTCTATTAATGCAAGTCGTTTCTGGTAGGAGGTCACAGTTTTAACCTAACCTAACCTACCCATTTTTAATTATATAATTCCCAAAAAATCTTATTTTTGCCTTAATATTTTTTGTCTTAACAAATCATTTCACCGAACGTTTATTGTCTGAAGATTGTTTGCTGTAATAAATCATTTGATTAAAGACCAAATGCCATAATGACATTATACTTGGTAATATTTTGCCAAGTAAAAATTTGGCCAAATAAAAATATGCGTACTAAAATCATTCGAAATATTGCAATGGTATAAAAAAATGTTGCTAAAATTTGTTTGGGTAATGAAATTTTATCAAAATCTTTTCGGCAAAACGTCAGGCACCTCCTATCAACATCTGCAGGGCCCAAGTCCTCACCTCCACGCGGTGCACTCGCTCATAGACGGATGATGTTCTGGCAAACATCATAAAGTGTCTGGAAACGGCAAGGTTTGCGCCCTATTACGTGGTACCAACAATTTTGGCGTAAAGAGCACCTCTGTGTACCCCTTTGGAGATAAAGACGTGGTTTTGTGTAGGGTCATTCCTGCGGTAGCTTTTTAAAAATATCTTGTTTCTGATTTTCAGTGATCCTACACCCCAGACGTCACAGTTGCTACCGTTCAAGTGGCATCCCAGCAGACGGTGGAATCCCACGGGTCTGGTGATAGACTCCAAGATCAGCACAGCTCCTATGTGGGATGAGGACTCCGTGCGACTGTGGAACGACACATACAACAAATACAGAAGACGAGACTATGGATTTAAAAACAAACAACTCATATAACTACAGTTGTGTTCCAAGACTCTACTTAACCAAAAAACACTAGTCAAATTTAAACAAAAACGCCATATTTTGGTTTAATAGGTCTAATATTTAAATGATTATATAATTTATATTATAATTTTAATCGAAAAGGTATAAGTTTGAAACCTACTTGTTAATTAGTCAGGTGTTGATAGCAAGGCTCCTTTGTGTTAAGTTATTAATGGTTTTAATTTTAGGGCTAAGTAAAATGTTATTTTATATCTTACATAGCGACCCCCCCCCCCCCTACTAAAATATCAGTATGTGACGAATACATTTAAAACAGTTAACGAAGAAAATGTATTATACATGTACTTTGACTGTTTACGGACATTTCATATTACACCGCAGTAAGCCAGTAATCTAATCAAACATTTAATTTTATACTTGTCTCCGGTAATGTACACTTACTGTTAACAATTTACGTAATATATATTTTTGTGTATTATATAAATATGGTAGTATATATCTTATGAAATTATTTTATAATAGATTCTCTGAAAAATTAGCTTTCATTTGAATCATTCTTGGTGTAGAAGAGATATGAGTAAATAACACATAATATTTTTTTCTGGGAGAGTCGATAGGTATTTCTATGTGGATCATAACAGAATATTTTGTAACTACGAACAGAATTAAATAAATGAAAACAAAATCACATCGAATCATAATTATTACCAAGAACCCAGAGTTAGGGTTAATGTTACCAAGAACATACGACAGTCAGACCTACGTTATTTTATACAATTCCGTTTGGCTGGTGAGATAATATGTGCTTAGCAATAGCTTCTGCCTACCCCTTCGGGGATAAAGACGTGATTTTACAGTGAGTCTCTATGTGTGTAAATTAAAACATCTATTTTACTAACACATAATATCCAGAGAGACAAATCTGACTATTCGTGTCGCAGATAAGGCCATTCTCGCCGCTAGCACCTAATTCGTTTAGTAAATTCGTTTGTTTTCATCGTTTTTATATCTTCATTTACGTAGGGTTTTAGGCACGTGGGTTGGATATAAACAGTCAAATAAGCCAAGGGTTGCCCTCTGTGCGTTTATGAGCATATTAAACGAAACTCTTTCCTTGTTTTGTTCATTTTATGGGTATATTTTTTGAAGATACAAGAAAAAGTCAAGGTTGTTACCAATTAAATCAAAGGTTATTAGTAAGGATACCGACAATCATTGCGACCAATCTTAATGTAATGATTGAATAACGTAATAAGTACGTCCTGTTTCGGTGTATAAATTCTGAGGCACGCATCGATCGTGTAAAGAAGAACTGCACATGTCCCTGTCTATCCCGCCTGTATACAAACACGGTTTAATGAAAAGCAAATAGATTCGGATCCCGAGTAGCGAAATAAAGGGCTGGCCCTCAGATATTTGGTTAGGGCCCGTTTAATTGAGTTCCGGCTCTCGACGAGCCGGTTGGAACTGACGTGGAGGCAGCAGACACATTAGTAGCTATAGAAGATATTGTCGGACGGAAATTCATTTGATACCTACGTACACTTCTCTACATACTCATTATAAAATTGTTGATCTGACCTGGTATGATGTAACAACGGCTGCATCAAAATTGATTAATAACAACAAAATAATGGGACACCCGAAAATGTTGGACATTTACTCACAACACCAGCTCCAAGTACGTAAATCTGAGAACTAGGTATTACCTAGGTAACGGTATTTTTCTATGTACTTAACCTAAACTCTAAGAAATATAGGACATCGCGGAGGTTGATAATCCAACTACCTCGCAGAGGCAGAGTAGTTTTAGAATATCATTAAACCGTGTTTAACACGGTTTGAAAATATATTTTAAACTGAAAATAAACAAAAGTATGAGGTCGCTTAGATGTTGATTTCAGTACGTAATAACATTCCCGAAAACTGTTCACGTTGCTACCGTGTGGATGGCGAAGAGTGGCGATGCTAATTTTCATCACAATTAGTTTTTTTGCAACTCTTGTAAGTCTCCGGTGTTACACCAGCAGAGGCAACCATACTGGGATGGTGTGTGCCAATCAACAAAAGTAGACCCCACACAAAAGCCTTACCAATAACTTGTATAGATATTATATATAGATAACTTTGTGCCATTAGTATTGTTTGTCTCACCTATTCTATAATCTATGATATTCCAACACAAAAAATTCCAACAGCGCGAAGGGACTGATGGTACACGTTACACCCTTAAATATCTGCAGTTCGGGCACCGCTTATTTATACATAATTATAATTTCATAATACTCGTAGTATATAGATCAATATAATATTATGAAAGCCATAATATGAACTCCCACAATTTAAATTGCAGTCGAGCGACGTAAATAAAGACACTGTAAAACAACACTTGAAATATTAGGAGCCAGCAAATTCTTCACAAACGTCTTCGGAGTGTAATAAAGATAGTATAACCGCTGGTTGTTGTCTAACAATTTAGTACAAACAATGTACATGAATCACTAACAAGTTGCATAAAGGCGAAACAGCGACAGTCGGAGGTAGTAGCTGAACTTGCGCCGGTAACAATGGACTTATTACTGCGAGTCTTCGCGATATACTCGTACATACTCGTTTAGTATCTGCGAATACTCGGAAGAGCCTGAGAGTATCCTCTAAGGAATCAGCGTATCTCTTAGTTATGTGCAAATGTGAAAAACTGCAGCTAAAGATAAGAGTTATTACAGTTGAAACCATTTCGCTGTAGTCTTGTCCTGCAAAACAAAAGAATTGTCATACAGTCGTTTGTGCAGACTACTTCTGTACACGGCTCGGTATGCGTGTGGTGTTTTTTGTTCCAATGTGCCACTGAGGTTCATTTCCGAATAAAAATATCATATATAAAAATATCATCAATTTATATTTATTTCAGAATATTTACAAGAAACTATATACTATATGTATGACGATACCAATTTAATTATTAATTTGACTTTTTAAAATGAGGTCAGTAAGATTGACTCACCCTAGCTCCTTGAGATCCTGTTGAAAACCGGCGCCGGTGGTCAGATGCTGTTATTACACAAACACACTTCACTTTGAACAGTTTTTGGATTGTTAAATTATTTAATATTGATTATTTTGTGGAGAAAAATAGTTTGAACGTCTCAAAGATGGCGAACGTAGAATGACAAGTGGCGCCACACAGGTGTTGCGGACGCCGGGTGAATGTCAGCTGACCATAGATTATAAAAGAATTATACATTTCCCCCCACCGAAATCCGCAAGGATTTCCCAGTTACGATACCAAGTTCGGTAGAATTTGTTAACTAGTTTGAGTGTAGGAGGATGTATAACATATGTAATTGAATAGATAAATTATATATTGAGATACAGTGTAATTAAAGTTAGAACAATGGACTGTATAATGTATAAAAATAAATGAAACT
The DNA here is from genome assembly GCA_963556515.1 of Nudaria mundana. Taxonomy (NCBI): domain Eukaryota; kingdom Metazoa; phylum Arthropoda; class Insecta; order Lepidoptera; family Erebidae; genus Nudaria; species Nudaria mundana. Next base: position 19,733,342 of record OY748301.1, read on the forward strand.
AAATCTAAGTAAGGAATTATAGTTTAGTTAAAAGTTGTGATCGAGAGGCAACGGGCTTACTTTTAAAACTTGACGAGTTAGTTCGTTGCCGTTCGATGTTTTTAAACGAATTACACGGACCACGCCATCGGGTCCACTATGCAGTTTCGTAATTCTACCTAGTGCCCATTTGAGTGGCGGGGCATCTGAATTTATAAGAACAAGATCACCGAGTTGTAAATTGTTTGAAGAACTATGCCATTTTTGGCGTGTTTGTAAAGTATGTAAGTAATCTTGTTTCCAGAGTTTCCAAAATTGTTGTCTAGAGCCAGAAAGATCTGTAAGACTGTTCTCCGGTACAGACAGAAGCTCCCTACCTATGAGGAAATGTGCCGGTGTTAACACTTGAAATTCGGTCGGGTCGCTGGACAGCGCGCACAGAGGTCTCGAGTTCAGTACGGCTTCGACCCGTATGAATAGTGTGCCCAGCTCCTCGAATGATAACGCTCTGGTAGCAATGGTGCGCCGTAAGAGAGCGCGGGCCCCCCTAATGACGGCCTCATGGAGTCCACCGAAATTACTGCCCGTTGGGGGATTAAATCGCCAAACAATACCACGAGAGACAAAACCGTTATTTATATTAATCGATTCGTCTTTTACAAATTTAGTTATTTCACTTAATTGTCTATTTGCTGACACGAAATTCGTACCATTATCTGAAACGATAGAATGGCACAAACCTCTCCTAGCTGTAAATCGATCGAAACATGCCCAAAAACATTCCGTACTTAGTGATGACAACACTTCCAAATGAACTGCCCGTGTCGCACAACACACGAACACAAAAGATAGGATTTGGAGATGCGAGCGTTCCTACGCGTTGACTCTTTTGTAGGAAACGGTCCGCCCATGTCTACACAAACAGTGTGAAATACATGAACATCCTGAGAGCGGTATTTAGGTAGTTCGCCCATTAATGGTTGTCGACTCGTAGGAGTTGCTCTGAAACAAGAAATGCATTGCCTAGTTCGCGACCTAATAGCATTACGAGCGTTGACGATCCAATACTTTTGTGTTAGTAGACTCTGAAGTGTGCGAGTACCCACATGTAAGTAAATTTTGTGGAAATGATCAATTAGAATCTTTGTGAAGTGGGCATCTTTAGGAAGTAAAAGAGGGTGCTTTTGTTGGTAAGATAACTCTGACTGGGAAAGTCGACCCCCCACCCTGAGGAAACAATCAGGGTCAATGAAAGGGTTGAGTTTCTTTAAAGAAGAGTTACTATTACCACCCGTTACTAATGCCTGCATTTCACTACCAAAATAATGCTCCTGTACGGTTTTCACTAATATACTGTGAGCGCGCCTAGTGTCTGTCACGGTTAGACAGTCTGTATGTGCGCCTGAAGGCAGTCTACAGTTACGTATAAACTGGTAGCATCGCGCTACCACATTGATCAATTTACTAAAACTAGAATACTTTTCGGTTACAGTGTAAAGCGAGCTGGTTGAATCAGCATCAGTTGACACTAACACTGTCTTGACGCACTTAAGTTCGGGCGGGTTGCAGTCACGAAACTCGTCCATGGTTCTAATTGGCCAGTGTAGGCGATCTAGATCGAGCCAGTCTGGTCCTGTGAACCATTCTCGCGTGGCCAGAAAGACTGACGGTAAAGCTCAGATATCGGCAGGATTGTTTACCCCACTGACATGATACCAACACTCACAGGGTACACTGTCATTAATTTTAGACACTCTAGTAGAAACAAATGTTTTAAGTGTGTGACTAGGTGTATTCAACGAGTATTATTTGATTGGTTGATCTAAAGAATAGCGCCACAGAATGTGTTGATAAGATCGCTGGTCAGGGTCCACGATAATCTGGCGATACTTTTTACAGATGTCTGCAGACAAATAAACCTCGTGAAGACGAAAGTTAATTAGAAGCTGGTTGATATCTGCCTGCAGTTTAGGGCCTGGAAGTACTACTGAATTCAGCGACAAACTGTTAGATGACTTACCTGACCCATCAAATACCACACGATGAGACGTAGTGGAACTGCTAGGCTTAATGATGCAAAAATGCGGTAAAATGTATTTCGATACCACATCCCGGGCATCACCAAGACAGGTCATATGTCCGAGGTCCCCGTATTCACGCATAAATTTATGGTACTGTATTTTAAGCTCAGGTTCTCTTTCCAATTTTGACTCTAAGTTACGAAGTCGCCGAGCTACGTTAGATGGTACTTCTTCTGTTTCCCAAAACGATCGCATAACTTGTTCAATTGTGGAAAACGCGCAGAAAGAGTCAGAGCGATTCGCGTTGGTAGTTGTAGGATCCCTGGAGTGACTGATGTCTGTCTGCCCCACAAGAACATAACCGAAAATGGAGCTCATAGCAACAGGTAAACCAGATTCTCGCGGAAGTATCTTTTGACCGTCATAAATATATGGAAACAGATCACCGCCGACTAACATATCTATAGCCGCAGGTCGATAGTACCCTGGGTCAGCTAACCTTATATGTTGAAATTCTGTAACAAACATATCGGGTAGTGGCAGCGACTATCACCGCGTCCGTATTCAGTACAGGACCAGGAGAATGTCGTGGTTTAACATTGCATGTAGTTAAACCGAAATCCTTTACCAAACTACCACCCAGCCCAATGGGTTCAAAGTGACATTGACGTCGCGTCAGGTTTAAACGTTTTGCACAGTTTTGAGTTATGTAGCTCGTCATGGCGCCGCTATCAATTAAAGCACGTACGGTGTGGAACTGGCCCCAACAATCTGCGACGTGTATAATAGCGGTGCCAAGCAAAACTGTCAAGTTAGCCGAGCACGTCAATGCTACTGCACTAGTATTCGAATTTGCAAGAGAATCTATGTGCAATGTGTGATGATGCTTATTTTTGCACACTGTACCGTACATCGTACCGTAGACGGACAGTTGTCAATCGAATGTTCTCGTAAACAATTCTCACATAGACGTAATTGTTTGATTTTATCGAGTCGCTGCGCCGGTGTCAGGTCGATGTAGTCAGTGCATCGATAAATAGAATGTATCTTTGTACAGTACAGACACTTAATGGATTTCATTGACATAACACTTTTGTCTGTACTTGTACTTGTAACAGCTGACGACAAGGTCGTTCGCTGTGTTTTCCTAGGTTTTGTGGTAGACGGTTGGCTACCACTCGAAGAACCAGGAATGTGTCCAGCCATCTCGAGAACACGTACGTATTTCTCCACGAATTGTATTAATTCCTCATAAGTAGGTATCTCAGACTGTCCTATCTCTTTTCCTAACTCGCGCCTAGTGACGGAGTCCAAGTTACGCAAAGCGACATAAAATAATATAAATCCCGATAGGTTGTTGACCTTGAGTAGCTGTAAGGCCTTAACGTTTTCTTGATATGTCTGTAAGAATTCTTTAAGTACCGTGACATATTCGGTAACTAACGGTTTAAAATTAAATATTTTATCTAAATAATTAGTAGCTAATGCGCGTTTGTTGTCATATCGCTTCACTAAAGTAGACCAAACAATAGGATAATTGTCAGACGTAACTGGCATAGACTTCACGATAGTTAATGCGGGACCGCTCACCGCTGAAAGTAAATAATAGAACTTCTCGATATTTGCTATTCCACTATTACTATGAATTAAGCTGAGAAATGTGTCTCGAAAAGTAGGCCAATTTTCAAGTTTACTATCAAAAGGGAATAGTTTCAACTTAGGTAGCCTAGGTTTCGCGCACTGACTTTCACTTTTACAAGTTTTATTCAACTGATCACTATTTGATTCACTGCCAAAATACCTTCATAGACGCTACGAATGTGATAGTACATAGTATCAAAGCTACTTAGATCATTGTAGGATGGTACATAACTCGCATACAGACTTTTTTTAATAGCTGTTATAGCACTGACACTATTTTCAAACTTTTCGCGCCACTGCGTCAAGTCCTGATATCGAGAACAAAACTCATCGGTGAATTCGGCGCTTGTACCTACTTTTTAGAAATATCAAATAGTTTTTGCAATCTCATGAAACACATCTCTTTTGTTGTAATATGCGAACCCGCTAAACTGTGAAATTTAACATCAATCGCGGCAGCTAACTCCTTAGTACTTGCAGTCACGTCGTCTGTAGTCATTTTAAATAAAATTACGAAACTGCAAAGTATGAACAACAATGGCGGTCACGATCGTGATCGCAGATATTTTTGTAAAATGAAAACTTAAAGTACTGTGTTTTGCATTAAAATATACACTGATTTGAGATACGATGTGTATATTTCTATGTTTTACACATGTTTTAGACTCCTACAATAGGAATTGACATAGAAATATGCAAATATATCGCACCCGGTGGTAGGTACCTACGTAATAGTTTTACAATGAAAGTTGATGAAATAATGAATTTATATCGATAAATACATGTAAATACATAGATATTCAGTTGTATTGATATCGTCACTGATCGATCCTGGCTCGATTGGACCAAAATGTATGACGATAGCCCATTTAATTATTAATTTGACTTTTTAAAATGAGGTCAGTAAGATTAACTCACCCTGCTCCTTGAGATCCTGTTGAAAACCGGCGCCGGTGGTCAGATGCTGTTATTACACAAACACACTTCACTTTGAACAGTTTTTGGATTGTTAAATTATTTAATATTGATTATTTTGTGGAGAAAAATAGTTTGAACGTCTCAAAGATATTACTTAAATATATACAAGGAACAGGAAAATTAAATTAAAAAAAAACCTAAACAAACTACAAACTATACTATCTAAAACTAAAACACTAAAATAAATAAGTAAGACAGGGAGACTTAGGCAGAGTGCCCATAACACAGGCAGTATTCCCACGCTGAATTGCCAATGAGAGTCTTTGCGCGAGAAAGCTGCCTGCGCGGTGATCCCCGGTCTCTTCCCTCAGACGCTTGCTGAGTTCCGTGAAGAGCTGATGCGCACCGTGGCCCCATGGGCCTAGTGTCTCGACACCAAATGTGACGAACTCATATTGAGTGCCGAGACTACTATATTTGCTTGCCTTTATTTGTTCCCGCTTATCGGCCGCCGCGCCCGCGCCGGCTCGTTTACTTGTAGCCCGGAGGTAGGACGCCGCTAGAGTATCGGCACAGGTGGCGTCCCATACAAGAGCGCGCCCCATCCTCCAGGGTACAAGAGACATCCCGTCGGGCCGCTTGCCATCGTCGCGCATGATCTGGGGCTCCAGGATTGCAGGAACGCTGGCGGTGGCAAGAGCCCGTCGCAGGATGTCATTGAGCGCAGCGTGGCGGGAAAGACGACCGACACTGTAAAGGCAAGCAAGTCCATGATGACCATAACGATTCACAACAGCTCCACACGAAACACAATTGTGCTCCACGCACACCTGGGCGCCTAACCGGAGACCGACAGCTATGCGAAGAGTAGAAGGGTCAATGAAGGTGCCAGTGTTTGGAGAAGGATATGCATGCAGCCAGTGTCCGGACTCTGGTCTGGCTACCGCTAGAAGTCTGGCTCGGTCTATATCAGATGTATTTTCTAAGAGTGTATTATAAGATAATGATGAAACTATAGAGTCCCAAGCCCTCTGTTTGTTGACTGTGGAAGGTCAATTTCGACGCGGATCGGCCATCCAAGCATTTAGGCCCTTCGCTGCGTTAAGCGGGTTCCCGTCGCGGGTGTCCGCTCCGCGTGCTTGATTCATGTAATTTCAAGAGCAGCGCTGCGTGAGGCGGATAGCCGTCGCACGCGACGCGGGCAGCGGGCCCCGCGTCGTGTGCGACGGGACACGCGTCGTGTGTACGCGCGACGGAGCACGCGAGCGGGTCTGTTTCTACAAAATCATTGAGCGCCGCTCCGTTATCCGTGTCGCACGCGCCGTGCTGGTACAGTCTTTGAAATAAGTTGGTTACAAATTCTCCACACAACAGTCTAGATGTGACATATGGGCTGATTGACGCCTTTGTCCACGTCGTCGTCTTTTGGTTAAGTAATATATCAATAAATAATCCATTTCGACTGTACACCCGCGCGATCGAAATTATACTAGCGTCGCTGCGATAGACGGGAGCCCGTCGCGTGGACCCACGCCGGGCACCCGTGACGGTGAAGGTGAAGGGCCTTAGGGCTTCATCCAGACCCGATATCACACAGTTTAAATCGAGTTTTAAACGTTTTAAAAGTTCCTAAACCACCAAACCTTACCGGTAGGGTAGCTTGAGCCCAAATGTAAATCTGATATTGTTTCGTTAACGTATGCATTTTATCTAAGATTACATCCACTTCAAAATTATTCGTGAAACTTAATTTTCTTACATTTTACATTTTCTTCTCAAACCTTAAGTACTGCTAAGGTCGTTCAACTGAAAAATGCTGGAAATAATACCTATCTTAGGTATTATATCTTTATAATACCTATCTTCGGTAGTTTCACTGAATGTAAACTTTCAAAAGAAACAAATAAAACATCAGATTGAGACTTAAGACTGAATTCAGAATTAAGACGGTGCTCAACGGAACGGAAAACTCAGAAGACTAACTGGGTACTGGGTACAGCTATCTTCTCGCAGCCGTGGACCGTCTGGGTAATTGGTACAGCCCGTGCCTGAGGTGACGTGTAACGCTACCAATTGTCGAAGAATACAACATCATATCACGCCTATATCCCCGAAGGGGTAGGCAGAGGTGCATTACACACCTACAATTTGCCAATATTTTTAGTCCCACGTAATAGGGGGCAAGCTTACTGTCGTTACCGGGCTGAATATATTAGGCGTTAGTTAAACACAATACGACTAACACATGGTTCATGAACAACACTACAGGATAGAATACTTACTTAGATATGAAATACCTAATTTTAATGGCCTCTAATCCTGCAGTTTTTATCAAGATCTTAAAAATTAAAGCCTTCACCAACACCATCAGCTGGACGCGCTGGACGGATACGAATCAAAGGGTAGACGTAGAAAGGGTAGACAGATACGTTAATAACGCCCACTATTCTCGAGCCACATAACATTTATTTTTTAATACCTAATTGAAAATAAGAAGGTTGAATGATAAACACAATTACCTACCATAACATTTTTAATTATTTATTTATACATTTATGTAGGCCTTTTATTTCCTAATAACCATAAATTATTTATTTATACATTTATGTAGGCCTTTTATTTCCTAATAACCATAAATTATTTATTTATACATTTATGTAGGCCTTTTATTTCCTAATAACCATAAATTATTTTTACAATCTAAACATCAAAATATTATAAAATTATACATAATTTCATCATAACACAGTATTTACCTATATTAAATGCTGCCAGCCTTCTCGGAACATTGCCAGTCGGCGACGAGGCGGAGGAATTCTTTGACGCATATTAGAATTTAGATGTAATTAGAAGGTATAATAAGAATAGGTAATGTACATATTTATTTAGTTTCAATTGTATTTTTTTTATATATGTATTATAATTCTTATTGTAAATAAAATTCATTAAATTATTTAATTTCTTGACTCATTGAAATCAAATTAATAAAATTTTAATTATTACATTACCTAATTGCTAATTACCGTTCTCATTACTACGCTCTCATTACCAATTCCCACGGGAACACATTATTGGGATAATTACTAGCATAATATGTCACTCGGGATGATGTAGCTCTACATATACCTAAGTGAAAGGATTTTCAAAATCGGTTCAGTAGTTTCGGATCATATTCAATGCACACTAGTCTAACAAACAAATAAGTAACAAAGAGGAAATATTATCTTCAAACTTCAAACTGTCTTTCTGTAAGCACAATATGCTTCAAGAACTTCGCAATTATATGTATACTGAGGGGGATTTGGGACCAGTTTATTGTCTGTTATCTCTAAAGGGTTGGCACCTAAATACACCATAATTTTAAAATAATGATGATTAAGGAACGCATACAATAGAAATGAGAAGCAAAATCAAGTGGCGCATATATTATCATATCTTTTAGAACATAGTACATATTTATATATGTATATGTGAGTTCTAAGTAGATTACGAGCTCTGAAAATAGCATTTACTTATATAATTTTTATAAGCTCATCACGGTCCTAATCATAATAAGAGGCATTTAAGCCGACAATAAACGCGGCAATCGCACTACGCATTCATATATAAAGGGTAATGAGGTACAAGTTGAACGCTGGAAGGCACGACGGCTGTTAATCCAGGTAATAAAGAAAAATCCCCGGGAAGCGACGGCTAATTGTTATAAACTGGGCAAACATGCAAATTGGACGAGCAAAGGACTTCCTCGTCGTTTTAATTCTAAAGTTATCTGGTTGAGCTCGCTGCCAGTCCACCCGTCGACTTGTTGGTTTACTTGTCTCACAACTCTGGCAAACCAGTGCCATAAAATTTAGCGTTATTATTTATTTAAATCGAATGGTGGAGGAATGAATTGCCCGTTTACCATATTGTTTTGTCTTGATTGTAGTTTAACCAAAACTCCTTTGCTGTTACTATCATTTTTTACAGTAGGATTTAATTATAAAATTTCTGTATATTATTTGTCTGTATAAAACTCAGTGTTAAAAATCTCAGGCAATTCTTCTGCACCCTCTCAATTGCATTGATGTGCACCCTATAATTCGGAGACCAGATTGGTGCACTATGCTCAAGTACACTTCTGACGAAAGCAAAGTAGAGGTACAAAAAACTATAGGGGCTTCTAAATCTTTTGGTTGACCTTATTACAAAACCAAGCATCTGAGTAGCTTTGGACAAAATATCGCACGTTTATAATCAAACCGTCACTAAACAAAATCTATCACATTTCAACTAACAACGCCATCTATTTACGTATCATGTTATGAATGTAATACAAAAACACTCATAATAATAGTGTCACAAAATCACTAGATACCGCTAGTGTCGTTATGTATTTTGGCGGGGGGAGCTGCAGACGATAATAGCAACATCGACATTTTTTCATTAGTGCCGCGGACAGCGTGGATTGCTGGTCAACTCTGTGCTGAACTCTGTCATTTTTTGTTTAAGGACGCCTTTCGCAAAATTATAAGGTAAGTAAGATGTATTTTTTACACGCACAATGTATTTAAACTTAAAGTGTCAGATTACCTGTTATTTTACTATGCATATAGGTCTATGGTTTAAACGAAAAATGTTTTTATACTTAAAGTGTCAGCTTACCTGTTATTTCAGTATGTGTACAAGAACTATTGTTTAAACGAAAAACGTTTTTAAACCTAAAGTGCCAAATTACCTGGTACTTTAGTATGCATACATGACTATCGTTTAAACGATAAATGTATTTATACTTACAGTGACAGCTTAGCTGTTATTTCAGTATGCGTAGGAAAACAATTGTTTAAACGAAAAATGTATTTAAACCTAAAATGCCACATTAGGTATTATTTTTGTATGCATACAAGACTGTCGATTAAATGAAATATGAGTTTAAATTAAATATGACAGTTTTTCCAACATTTTCTTATGCATACAAGGCCATTATATAAACGGACGATGTATTTAAACAGAAAATAAAAGCACCTTTTTAATTATGTATGATTCAAAATGTAGATTGTAATGTCATTATTCTGTATGCTTGAGTTCTTAAAACAAAGTAATGGCAAAGCTGCAAAGTATAGTCAATAAAAAAACTTACTCCTTATTATTTTTGATTATTGGTTGTTGTTTATAAGGCACTGTTTTCTGCATTTTACTAATTATTCTCAAACCAATAATTTAATGATTTTTTTTTGTTGTAGGCATTTACCATGCCACTACCTAATCCGAGAACACGAATATTTAAAGGAATTATTAAGGAAATGAACTCAGTAGCTGATAAACCAGAAGAACCGGAAGAAATGGGTAAAAATACAGCTAGGAAAAGACATGGTGATCAAAATATATCGTACCAGTAATGTAGATGTTCATACCAAACAGTGCTTTCGAAATAGAAAATCTTCATGTTCTTCTTGTGATAGCCGTCAATCAGTTGAAGATTTCTCACCTGCCTCTGATGATGATCATGAATATAAACCTAATTCTCATGAAAATCCTTTCTCATCTGATTCTGACAACGCTGCTCAAAACCAATCTTTATCGAAAAGGCGCAGGCAGAGGCAAAACCTAGTCTTAAGCAATCAGGTATCACAATCATCACGACCATCAATACCTAATAGTTCATCGAGCTCAACAGGATCGTCGAGTTCCTCAGGATCATCGAGCTCATCCAGATCTTCTAGTACGAGCTCCGATTCTAGTAGTTCCGACTCTGAACAAAATGATCCTACTCCACCGAAACGAAAGTGTGTTACGCTAAAACCACAGGCAGGAACTGCGGAGTGCAGGAGTGCGACAAATAACAAATCAAACAAACCTATTTCTACATTGCAATTATTGGCTTTTGATTATATGAGTTCTGCATCTGATGGTGATGATAACGTGACTGCGAATTATCCAATAATTGATGATTCTCCGATGATAATCGATCCTTATGATAATGAAGCTCCAGTTTGGGCTCCAGCTTCTCTTAAAACTCGTACGGATACAACTAGCACAGATCAAATTACAGCTGATGACGAATCGGAGAGAACATATAATTCGTAACCACTTTGAAATGACACTGCAAGATAATTTACCTCTTATTAACCCGAAATCTCTTAAAAATATTACGTTAGAACAAATCAAAAGTATGTTATACAAAACGGATGTTACACCAGAATTTGTATGTGAGAATGACTCTATTAATAATAATTCACGAGGAAAAAAGCGCGGTAGTAAAAAAACTCTAGCAAAAATATTACGTAATATGGGATTACAGTACACATCATCTTCTTCTAAACGTAGAGTAATTCCTAAAAGAAAAATGGGCATTCCTTGTAGTAGTGGTTGCCGGTTGAAATGTTCCTTTAATATTTCAGAAGAAGAACGTATCATAGTTTTTCAAAATTATTGGAATCTGGGTACATTAGCACAACAAAGAGATTTTATATCTAAACATATGACAGAAGTTAAGCCTAAGTATCAATATAAGAAAATATCTAACAATAGAAAATCTAAACATGCCTTTTATTTGACTATAAACAGTAAAAAAAAGGGTGTGCAAAATATTTTTTAAAAGAACATTGGGTATTAATGACCGCCCAATTCGAACAGTCATTGAGTAATTAAATTCGAGTGGCAACGTTGAACCGGAATTACGTGGGAAACATGAAAATCATGGAACTAAAGTGCCAGTCGAACCTAGAATAGAGTCACTACTTACGAAAACAAACAACTAGAGAATACATCGAAGGAGAGAAAACGTTAACAGATTTATATAAAGATTACAAGGAAGATTGTCAAAAGAATGGATTAATATACGTCAAAATACACATTTATCGAAAAGTGTTCAAAGAAGATTTTAATATAAGTTTTTTTAAGCCTAAAAAAGACAGATGTGAAGATTGTGTTGCTTTTGAAAATGCAGAACCAGCTGAAAAAGAAAAATTGGAAGAAAAATATAGATTACACCTTAAAGAGAAAGAATTGAGCCGAGAAGAAAAATCAAGAGACAAGGAATTGATTAATGACAATTATATAGTAGCATGCTATGACTTACAAGCAATGTTGCAAGTTCCCAAAGGAGATGTTTCTTCTTTTTACTATAAATCGAAATTAAATTGCTTAAATTTCACAATTTGCCAACTTAAAACTGATTGCACTGACTGTTACTTCTGGAACGAAGTCGAAGGGCAAAAGGGTGCTAATGAGATAGGTTCCTGTGTATTTAAATGTTTACAAAGAAAATCAATCAAATCAGAGTCGTCATCTGAAAAAATTGACGTTATTTTTTATTCGGACAATTGTTGTGGTCAACAAAAAAACCAATACGTATTTTCTATGTACATTTATGCGGTTAAAAATTTGCCAAATATTCATTCAATCACCCACAAGTTTTTAGTGAAGGGTCACACTCAGAATGAGGGTGACTCTGTACACTCCACAATAGAGAGACAAATAAAAAGAATACTTAGAGCAGGACCCATATACGTCCCTGATCAGTATATAGATGCCATACGAGAGGCTCAAAAAAAAAGGAAATAAATATAACGTAGTAGAGATGTCTCATAGCGAATTCTATGATATTAAAAAACTTCAAGAGTACAAATTGACTAAAAATACAGATGGAAAGATGGTTAAAGTAGGCGACGTAAGAATTCTTAAGATTGAAAAAGCAGATTCAACCGACAACGTGAGGGTTTTCTACAAAACGTCATACATGGAAGATAATTATAAAGAAATAAAATTACTGAAGATTCGTCAAGCTCGGCCTCAATTAGTTAGTCTGTATAATTCAACGTTACCATTACCTGATAACAAGAAAAAAGATCCTAAAGATCTTATTAAGAAAAACGCAATACTGCCTTACTATGTGTCGTCTTTTTATAATCATATTCTGTGAGTCATTGAAAAAATTTGGATTTTGGTACTTACTTAATTCATTGTCCATGGCTCTATTTTTTATGTTTTACGTTTTTTATAATTTTTATAGCTTTAATCATCCAAATAAGAAGGCTAGTCACGCCTAATTTATACTCCTCGGAGCCTATTTTATTTTTGATACTGTATCAAGTTAAAATACCTTAACAAAAAATGTGTTAAGGTAGGTACTTTTTTTTTTTTTTTTTTTTTTTTTTTAATTCCGCGGCCCAAGGCCGCGGCCGCTCTAACGTCCGTTGCCGGGCGTCCCTGGTTACTAGCAGAGGGTATGTCCAGTGGCGCCCGGCGGACTTTGACCACCCCTGTGGTCTCTGCGGGTGTTTGGTCGGGACGAGAATCCCGCGTCATTGGGGTCGGGTTTTATCCCGCGTCAGTGAGTGAATCTGGTTGCGTGCTATGGGGCAAAGGCCCCGCAGCACGCAACCCTTCTAGCCTGCTTCTGTAAGGACGGTGGGTGGCGATCCCGCCGTCCTCAGGCCCCGATCATGGAGGACGATAGTCTTGGGCGTAGTCGCGTAGTCTGGGGCGGCCTGGCCGCCGACTACGGAACTCGGCGGGGAGGGTACGCTCCCTCTCCCTCCCGGCCGCCTCCTTCGCGAGCATGACTTGCTCGCAGAAGGACACGGCCGCGTTCCACCTACTCCCGCTGGATACCATGGCTTGAAGCATGGTCCCCAGCGAGAGGGTATCCACGCCCAGACCCACTACGAGGTCCCGGCGCTGACTCGCCCACGCTGAGCACTCCACCAACGTGTGGAGTGCGGTGTCGTCGTCGGAAACCTCGCAGTGTTGACACCGGGGTGTGACCTCACGATGCATGCGAAACAGATAGCTACCGAAGCATCCATGCCCGGCAACCATCTGCGTCGCACGGTACGTGAGGTCACCATGCTGCCTCTGCAGCCAATCATCCATGATCGGTCTCACCGCCGCGATGAAGATGGCACCCCCCTTGGGTTGCTCAAGTCGCACCCTCCATGACTCCATGAGATCCTGGCGGAGTTGGGACCGCTGGTCCTCGATTTCTCGAGACGCAGGCCTGTGGTCCCGCTCCAGCGCCTCCTTGCGCCATTGGAACCATGACGCAAGGGCTCTCGCTTCCAGGTCCCATGGAGGGGTCCCGGCTAGGAGACATGCAGCCTCTCCGGAGATCGTGCGGTACCCCCGTACGGTTCTGACGGCCAAGGTTCTAAGTGGTCTGTTTAACAGAGTCACGTTCCCCTTGACCGCCAACCTATCCGCCCATACGGGAGCCCCGTATAGGGCCATACTCCGCACGATCCCCAGGTACAGTCTCCTGCAGGAGGAGGCGTTGGGTCCCTTTAGGTTGGGCATCAGTCGCGAAAGCGCGACCGATGCCTGCGTCACCTTGGGGACCAAACTTCGGAAATGTGGTCCGAAGTTCCATCGGCTATCAAGTACGATCCCTAGGTACTTCATCGAGGGCTTGATGCCGATGCTAACGCCTCCCACATTTATGCTGGAACCTTCTGGTGGACCGTTCCGAGGTCTGTGAAAACACAGAACCCCGGACTTGTGCAAGGCCACCTCCAGTCCCAGCTGCCGTATCCGACCCATGACTCGAGCAACACCCGTCGTGACCTTGAGTGCTGCCTCCTGGTACGTTGCACCCCGCGCCGTGACGAGGGTATCGTCGGCGTAGCACGTTACGCCGACACCCCTAGGCAACGCACCCCGCAGCACCCAGTCGTAGCCGATGTTCCACAGAAGCGGCCCCAGGACCGACCCCTGCGGAACACCGCACGACACATCTCGCCGAGCTGGCCCGAGCCAGCTGGGGAAAGCTATGGCCCTCTCCGAGAGATAGGCCCCGACAATACGACGGAGGTAGAGAGGCGTTTCGTGATACACGAGCGCCTCCCTAACGCAGCTCCATGGCAAGGTGTTGAACGCGTTGGCGATGTCAAGAGACACCGCCACCACCACCTTGCCCTGCGAGACTGCTTCCTCCGTCAGGCTCTTCACGCGCATGATCGCGCTCACGGTGGAGCGTCCCCGACGGAAACCGAACTGGTTATCCGCCAGGTCTGGCCCCACACTCGTGAGATGCTCGACGAGGCGTTCCGCGATAATTCGCTCAAAGAGCTTACACACCTCGTCGAGCAACACGATCGGCCGGTATCCGGACGGTGAGTCCACCGGCCGCCCCGCCTTACGGATCAGGACCAGTTTCCCCGTCCTCCACACCTTGGGAAACTGGCCCCTTTCGAGGCATGCGCTAAAGAGCCCCATCAGTCGAGGCCCGAGTTCTTCGAGGGCCAGGACCCATGCACGGCCAGGAATGCCGTCGGGTCAGTTACGTCCACGATCGATTCCCCCACCCGCCGCCAAAAGGTGGCGACATTCCCCCGGTTGAGGACCTCCAGACCACGTGTTCTGGTCCAGTCCTCAAGAAGCCTCCCCTTGTCCCTGGTTTCCCGGGAGCCCCACGCCTCACTCCAGGCGTTGAAGTCTCCCAGGAGCAGGACAGGGCGAGGACGGCACGCAGCGAAGACGACGTCGAGCTCAGTGAGCCATAGCTCAAACTGAGACTCGTCAATGTTCGGCGAGATGTAGGTGGCCACGACTGCCAACCCATCATAGTCCGCCGCAACACACCCGCGGCCCCTTGCAATGATCGCAAGGCGCGAGTAGTCGGACCCCCCAAAGATACAACAGGCCGAGCCGTCCTCGTCCACCGGGCTTCCCGGGTGGACGTAGTACGGCTCGGCGACCACGGCTAAGTTTATGGACCACTGCCGGATGCTCTGGTACAGAAGATCCTGAGCAGCACGGCAGTGGTTCAAATTCACTTGCAGGATACGGATACGGGCGTCAGACATTAATTGACGTCCATAACCGCATCCCGCCGCGAAACAACTGGCCGCGCAAGGGCGGCACCCCCACCGCTCTCAGCGGACGGACGAGGTTTTGGCCTCGAGGCGGCGCAGGTTGTGCTGCCGACCCGGTGATCCGCGGTCTTGCCCTCCGCCTCGCATCTAAAGCAGCGAGGCGGGGCGTCACAGGCACTTGCCTTGTGACCGGGCCGGCTGCAGCGGAAGCACCGATCGCCCACGGTGACTTCCGCTGTACACTGCACTCCTAAGTGCCCCACCACCATGCACCGGAAACATCTGGTTTCCCGGGCACGAAGGAGGTGCACCTGCGCCTTTAGGAAGCCCCCTACGAGGAGGCTTCGTCCGTCCGCCACTTTCAGTGCCGCCGCGACGGGGCACTGGACGACTGTCATCCCGTGACCAGTGGAGCCGAAGGAGATATCTCCAGCCTTCACCTGGTCACGGGGGCAGCCGCCCGCCTCCACGACGGCGGAGACAACTTCCTCCGTCGTGGCCGCGTCATCCAGACCCGTGATGCGCAATGCGGCGCATTTGGTGGGCCTGGTGACGCAGACGGCTTCTTGGTCCAGCGCGTCCCTAAGCTGAGCCGCTAGGGCGTCAGCTTTAGGGCCGCTGGAGGCGCCGGAGACCTCGAGGAGGCGAGCCCCGGTGCGTGTCTTCTTGCACCGGAGCCCCCCCTGTATATCGAGGGCCGAGAGGTTGACTGAGGACTTCACAGTCCTCAGTACGTCGGCGTACCCCACCCCCTTCTCCACACCTACCGTCGTCACCGTCAGGACGACGGCGGTGGAGCGAGGAGGGCGGGGCTTCTTCGGCGCCTTCGCCGCGGCGGCTTTGGCCGCTTTCTTTGCGTATATCCCTGCGACTGCGCAGGGACGGGACAGATGACGGGGGTGGTGTTGGCGGGCGCATACGGTAGGCGCCGCTACGCGTGCGCACCGTCTTTACTGGCACCTCCTCCTCCGAATCGCTGGAGAGGAGGGACCCCCATCCAGAGCAACTAGTGCTCCGGTCGCGTGGCGGTCCCTCCTTCTCGAGGGTCCTCTTCTGCGAAGCAGAACGGCTCTTAACCTTCACACTACTGGGAGCTGACCCACCGTCAGTCCCAGCAGCAACATTTCCTTGGGGCGTCGACGTCGCGCTGCAACTAGGCGGCGCGACGCGAGCCCCCAAATCAAGAGGCATCGAATTCCGTGTTTCATGCGGTAGGTCGTCGGCTGAGACTGCCCGGGAAAGGGCAGTGTCAGTACCGGGGGTCTCGTCAGGCATATCCATGATAGCACAATTCATCTCAATGTTGGCCACTCAAGTCTCGATATCGACGTTCGGTCACCCAACTTGCCACTGCGTTACCGTTGTCAAGTTGGGGTCCAGGGCGGACGGCGAGGACGTAGTCGAATCTCTTGGGGCCCCGCCCCTAAGGTAGGTACTGTCATTATAAAAAAATAGTTCTTTATAAGTAAAGTTCATAATAAATGATTAGCTAGGTGGTTATAACATTATATCTATTTAGGTACTGTCTTAACTGAAAGTCTGATTGCAATGATTATAGTGATAATTATTACGTGCTTAACGACGTGCTTAACGATTTATGTAAAAAAATACCATAGAGTAAAAAGACTGATTGTTTTGGTTTACAAATATTAATAAGAAACAAACTTAACTAAGAAAAACAATAATAGCTTATCAAAAAGTCTGATTGCTGTGATTATAGAATAACCTTACGGTACTACTACTTACCCTCGTAGTACGTATGATGTTAATTATAAGGTAGAACTCGGAACTTAAAGTTTTATTGATTGTTTTGAGGCTAAGTACTCATAAAGTTTATTAAAATTATTGATTTCTATGTGGCAGTTTCAATTTATCAACCACTTTTTTTTTCAGTTACTGAAAATATAGGGTCGTAGTGACAATTTACTATATAATGTTATTACAATGACTTCATTCGGCTAATTGAATAATGACACTTTACCAAATTAAGGGGAAAAGTGACACTATTATGATATAAAAAAATATATATTACAAATACAATAAGTTATTTGAAGACTTGATTGAGTCTACCTGATAGCCAGGCTAAGCGCTGGTAGTACTGAGTATAAAGAAAACTATTTAGTCAAAAAATTACAGTTTTATTAAATTTAAAATCTTAAAACTTTAAGTGCTGTTTGTGGAAATTTGAGTTTTTTGGTTAGAGACGGTTTGATTCTAAACGTGCGATATGCTCATAGTGTGTTTTGAAAGATAGCTTGTCATCAAAAAGAATACCCAAATCCTTAGCGATATTGGATCGGTTAAGGACCCTGCCATCAATGTAATAGTCATGGACCACCTTATTACGTTTATTGGTGAAGGATATTATGAAGCATTTGTCAATGTTTCAGTGCATTTGGTTATCCTTACACCATTCGGCAACAGTATCCAGATTCTTTTGCAAGACTAGACAATCTGACTTGTCAGAAATTAGTTTGAAAATTTTTAGGTCATCAGTATATAAAAGGCAGTTGGAGGACACTTTCTAGATTAGTCGTTGATAAATAAAATAAAGAAAAGGGGCCCTAGATGCGATCTTTGGGGAACGCCCGAAGAGATGGTTACTGGCGTTGAAGTTTAGCCCCCAATGCCACCAACTGACTCCTGCTCTCAAGATATGAGCAGATCCAGCGGAACAGGCATCCATGAATACCATAAGAGAGCAGATTATGACAGAGTATATGGTGGCAGACTTTATCAAATGCCTTTGAAAAATCAGTGTAGATAGAGTCCACCTGGCCACCAACAGCAAAGGAACTACATAAAAACTGTAGACCGATTCTTAATGAAACCATGCTGTTTGTCAGCAAGTACCGGCCTTAAATGGCCATAAAGATGAACGTACGTACACCAAAGATTCGAAAAGCTTCGCAAAACAAGACAATATGCTATTAGGCCTATAATTCTCGCAGCAGGATCAGGTCACCACTTTTGTAAATCGGTATAATATGGGCGGACTCCTAACGTTTAGGGAATATTCCAGATTCGAGTGATTTTTTGAATAGGATGTTTAGTGGGGTCGACAGTTCAGCTGCACAAGACTTTACGAAAAAGGGAGGTACCAGATCAGGCCCCGGACTCTTACTGCCATCCAGTCGTTTAATTTTCAGCAAGACGTCGTGAGCATTAAAAGAGACTGTGGTGAGCGAACATGCAACCCGTTCGTCAATCTCTGATCCCGATCCTGAGATCAACCTGAGATCCCGATTACTGTGCGAGTTGACGGTAGAGTCCTTAACAAAAACTGAGGCAAAATAACGCGAGAAGAGTTCAGTCACGCCAGGTCCTCTTGAAGAACTGTCGCCGAATGTCATGGTATTAGGGATTGATGTTTGTCCTCTCTTATTTCCAATAAATCTATTAAAATCTAAACGATTTAATGTCATTTCAGATGGCCTCCTCTGTGGACTGTATGTATTTACTATAGCAATCCTTAGCCATGGCCTTGCATCGGGTGCGCAGCATAGAAAAGGTATCATAGTCGCGAGGATTACCAATTTTTTTAAAGAGTTTGTGATATTTGTTCTTCTCCCTAGTGCACCCAACAAGCGCTCCACTATACCAGACGGAAAATGAATTAAATTTGGGTGACGTCATAGGCGTATGTTTTCTAATTATTTCGAACAAAGCAGCATAAAAGGTGTCAGTACAGCGATTTACGTCGCGTGAGTCCAAAATACCACACCAATCAACAGAGTCAAGCTCACTTTTAATTTGGATAAGATCGCACTTAAAGAAATTAAGGCGACTACAATTACGTTGCTTGAGATTTAAGACGATACTCAGTAGGCTTATACTGACCAAAATAGCCTGATGAGGTTTGTCCAAACGACTCAGACACGTGAACTCGCTGACAGAGACAGTATCCAAATTCGACAACACCAAATCAAGAATCCTATTATTGTCATTTGTGATATAATTATATTGATTTAAGTTACGTAGTGCCATAAATTCATTAAGTAAACTCAACTTTTTACCCAGGGAACCCGACTGAAGAGGGCCCATAAATTGAGCCACAGAACCGGCGTCCCATTCTTTGACAGTGAGTGTAGAACTCATCCAATGTACCGTAACCCAAGTCAGGTGGTAAGTAACAAACACATGGATTCAACCGAGTGCAGCCGCGATCATTAAGTAAAATACTTATCCAGACAACCTCAATGTCGCTTTCCCAGGATGGCTGACGGACAACTTGGTATCTCTTTTGTATTGCTGCTAAAACTCCACCTCCGTCCTTTTTCTGAGAACAAGAGTCTTATATTATCCATTTTCTTTTTTAATATAGTTTTGTTACATTGTATTGCAATTTATATTGTGCGAGTGGCTAACAACAGCAGATTAGCGTGACCATGCATTTTATCATTAAGATATTCGTCTACATTATTATAGCCTTTCTTCATCAAACATTTTTTCACTTCTATTTTAAACTTATCAACTAAAACTTATTTAATAAGTTCTTTTGGCTACACCTTATCCATAACTATATGTACTTTATTTTCTATTGTACTTTATCTTATCTCTATTTTATCGTTTACTAAGCTCTATTTTTCTTTTCTCTTCATACTGATACATTTGTACACTACCCCTTTAATATCATTAACTCGCTATCCATCCAAGTGTTTCCTGGAAGAGATCGCTCTTAGCGATATGGCCGCCAACTGTACTTCCTTAAAGTGATGTCTCCTTTATATTATGTTCTCCATGTTGTGCACAATAAAGAGTATCATCCTATAAAAGTATAATCTTTTATGCTTAATTATTGACAGGCGCAGGCTGTGCCTAAATCTCTATCCAACTTCACCCAAATGGGTTGTTTGGTTATACTGTAACGTGTAATAAACAAAAGTTTAAAATTACACGTTTTCTTAATAATTGTTTAGGATATTAACTGTAAAGTAAGTAGGTACCTACCAAGTACACTAAACAACCCTATTTTGAACAGAAGCCAAACGAAAATGCCGAGGCCGTCCTTATTAAAAAGTAATTCAATTTTAAATGCACTTAGAACCATTGTTTGTGCCTTTTCGTTCGTTAAAAAGTTGGAAGTTTTCATTTAAACTTCAGTGACGGAGCACTTTCTTTAAGAAAGACCCCGTGTTATGTCCCAGACCTGTAAGAACATAATTAATGTTGAAATAATAAAGAAAGATTGTATATCCTAGTTAAACTTTTGTATGTCTTAAGATCTCATTGTGAGGGAATATCCCATAAAAAGACTGATTGGATGTACCAACCTGTAATTATATTTGTAAATACTTAATCAACATCTTTACTAAACCTAACTATGTCTAAAACGATGGAATGCAAGAACATGTGTATAATTTATTGAAGAATCAGGTCACCGATATTACTCACTCTGTTATTGTTCTGGCTTGCCTGGTTATACCCTCAATAACACGTTTTGTTACCAGATCTATGCCTACCTGTTTTAAAAGTATTAATTTAGATTATAAAAGACCAATAAATTCTACGAATAATGTTAGGTAAAACTAGTTTGCTAATAGTTTTCACCATTAGCCCAGTCGTTAGTTAACCGATCAGTGTTGTGTAGGAACCCACCAAGTACGGCTTAGGTACAAGTTTTCAAGTTTTCCTAACATTACCGTTCGTTTGCGCCATTGGCATCAAGATACAGAGTCAGATCGCCAGGCCTTTCATTCAGTACCTGTTGAACTGCAATCTGTACCACATCGGGCTTATGCAAGTCGTGAACTTGATCAGTGAACTTATACTACACCGGATTAAATTGTTATACGTTTTTGTCGCAGTAACTGAAGTAAATTATAGAAGTGTTGACTAACTTAAGTGTTGTTCATAAACTTCAGATTATTCAGACGCAAATATAAAATCATCATGTTACTTTAAAAATGCGCCAATTAAGCTTAATTAAAGCTGGATTATGGATTAAGTATGGATTAATATTAATTAATATCCAAAAAATTCAACTTATTATCAAGTTTAACTTTTATAATTGCCGGCAAAATATTTAACTGCAAAAGTAACGGAGCCCTCGCCGACACGGGTACACAGATATACAAAAGGGTAATCACTCGATACCCGCGTCGGTCAACCAACTGACTGGTTATAAAATATTATAAAATAATATATGTGCGTTTAATAAGAAAATATGTTAAATAGAAATAATTTATTAGTGTTATTGTCGTGCTTTCAGTGTGTTGTGTGTACATTATTCTTTAGGTACACCCCTATTGTAGAAGTGAGTCAAGGCAAGTTAAGGGGATTCCGCAGCATAAACGGACTAAACCAATATTTCGGTATACCGTATGCAACCAGTGAGAGATTTCAAGTGAGTAATTAAGTAACGTGTAATTAATCCATTACACGCATCAATTATAGTAATTACTACAGAGGGTTCATTGACCTATGTAGGTACTAAGTAAGGGCTGCTAGGGAGCCCTATCTATATCTCCGGCGTCCAAGTCATTTTCACCTACCTACCTAATTAATCGGCGAACATGTGTTCAAACTTAAAAATTTGCATGCCGTGAACCATCCGGTGAAATATGAATAACCTTAGACAGATATGAAAACCTATGTCAACCATGTTTCTAGCAATTAAACGATTTGATTTGATTTGATTTGCACGCGGTTCATCTAGTGACAGATGGACGAGGCTCTGGCAAGAATATTTGAAGAGCGCTAAACCGGAAATACTACAATTTGAGACTTCATTCATCGAACTCCGTCTTATTAGGCCTGCATATAGAGAAGAGTAAATCATACTACATACTCGTACATACGAGCGTAAAACATAACCCTCTTAGGTACCTAATCATCTATCCAACCATAACCTTTGTTAGTATACCCATGGAAATGATCGTATATAGATCGTATATAGGCAATCATCTATGTAACCATAATCTTTGTTAGTGTACCCATGGAAATGATCGTATATTACCTGTGGTCCGTGACCCCACTGGACCCCGAACCACCCACGTGTATGTACATTTACGTGTCTTTCGATTGTACCAGACGAAGGTGTGTTAAACCAAACCGCAATAATACACCACACATATAAATATGTAGATGGTTTTAGAATTTGAACGTTTCCTATAAAATAACACGATATAAAGTAATGACTGACCTGAAATTACTATGGCAGGAACAGTGCATTGTTATGTATTTCTTTGAATAATCATGATTCAGCTTTGGCTTATAATAAATTTGTAGTGGTTAGACTTCAATTTTAAGTCACAAATAAAGACTTGTCTTGTGTCTTGTCTAGTCCTGTGACTTGATGTACCAGTATTTATATTTGCGCAGTAGCATTGGAAGTATCTTTATTGTTTAGTATAATGGCTTTATGTATGTATGTATATGTAAGTATTATATATGTATATAATTATCTATGTTATGTTATATATTATGTAGTTTATTGATGGTATGTATTTTTTTTAAGTATTTCAGATAGTATATGATTAAGTATACCGTGTATGCACCTACCCAGTACATTCTCTGCATTACCCTAACGTTGACTGGTAGAAAATGCCTCCGGCATTAAGTCCGCCTTTGTACATTTGTTTGTGCATAAAGCTTTATAAATAAATAAATAAATATCCGACTTTTAACTTTATTTATCTTGTTCGGCATTAGTAACTTACATAAAATAACAATTACATATGTGTAGGAATACTGTAATAATTGTCAATCTAAAAATGTAAATGTAAAAATAATCACAAATTAAACTTGAATTTCTTATATCTATTTCAGCGAGCCAGGCCGCCAAGAAAATGGAGCGGTGTCTTTGAAGCGACAAAACAGTTTGATACGTGCGCGCAAGCTCTCCTCTTCCTCCACCTTGGCACTGAGAATTGTCAAAAACTCGACATTTATACTCCACAAAATGCTAGAAAAAGACAAAAGCTACCTGTTCTAGTTTTCTTCCACGGTGGAGCGTATTATTATGGTGCCAAGTGGTATTACGACCCGGAATATCTAGTCAAAAATAATGTTATTGTAGTCTTAGTTAATTATAGATTAGGAGTATTAGGGTTCCTCTGTCTCAATGATATTTCAAATCTCGGATTGAAAGATCAGCAAGCTGCTTTGAGATGGGTACAAAAGAATATTGCGGCTTTTGGAGGAGACCCAGACAATGTTACCGTTTCTGGACAAAGTGCCGGTGGTAGTTCTTCATCTATGCATATCCTATCAAAACAAAGTAAAGGACTGTTTCACAAAGCTCTGCTAATTAGTGGTGTCGCCCTTACTCCGTGGGCTTTCAACCTAGAACCGCAAAGAGCAGCATTCGAAGATGCAAAGAAACTACAAAAAGTTACTAATGAAAAAGAAGTTTACAATGTATTTCTGAAAGCAAATCTTGATAAATTATTGGACGCCACTCATGGCCATTTGGTCAACCCCAGGTATTTCAAGTACTCACCGTGTGTTGACTCCAATTTTACGGACCCATTTTTCCATGACACACCGTATCAGATCATTAAGTCTGGAGATTTCAACAAAGTGCCCACGATCATTGGTTTTACAGATCTAGAAGGCATATTATTTTATGGAAGCACAGACCGTGCGTTCCTAAATAGTCTAGACGACAGATTGAAAGATCGACTACCATCCATATTCTCCTGGTGTTCTGATAAGGACAAAAGCACTATAGCTGATAAACTTCGTTCCTACTACTTTCAAAAGCAGAGAATAAGTAGTAAAGGAGCTACTAAGGGTGCCGTCGATCTGTACTCAGATTGGATTGCGTATGCGACAATAGACGCATATTCAAAACTGATGGCCAAATATTCTAATAAACCTATTTATAATTACATGTTTACCTACGAAGGAGACCGAAACTACATAGGTTTTCTTTTAAATCAATTCCGGAGGAAAGGAGCCGCGCACGCAGACGACTTATTTTATTTGTACAAACCTGGCGGGATCACACTGCCTGCAAGTTCACGGGATAAACTGATCATAGACAGATTCACCACAATGATCAGCAACTTCATGAAATTTGGGTAAGTTTATTTTAGTATTACGTTCCCATATGGTAACTAATATTATTGGAGTCCCGCCTGCTTATATATATATATATATATATATATATACTTATATCAATATCTGGATATGTGCAGTCGGGTTTTTTATTGTTTAATTATTTATTTTTATTTACAGTTTTTGTTTCATACGTTTTTAATACGATTTCTCATACCAACTTCATTGAAACATAAAAATTATAAATTACTAAAATCGTCAGTAGTAGTACCTACCTTCATTACAAGGTAATACCGTTTCCGTATTCTTGGCGACGGATTATACCTCTATTGCATCACTATTTAGTAGTCAAGAATGATATTTATGTGTGTTTACAACCTTGTTTAATGTAAGTACTGAAGGTGATGAAAATTGTACAAGCGGACTGCGATTTTCTTTACGTAAACAGATAAGACTTTGATTATTTGGAAAGTCCACTGCATAGAACCCGTGTGTTTCTGAGATAAGCGGAGTACAAGCGGTTGAAACAGATTGTTGTAGGTACACACTTCCATTTCCCAATCTCATGGGATAAGTACTGCTAATACATAAATATTCGCACAGAACACACGTATTATGTGCGTATTCTGCGTTGCCTATTATTTGCGAGTTAATATGGACTTCTTACAATATGTTGCAAGATCACATTCAGAAAGTAAATCAAATAGTAGGTGTCATTGGAGTGCTTTTTACTCCAGTTTTCGGTAGCGGCGTGGACAAGGTATTGCTTACTCTGAACAGCCCTGAAAGATCGAATTCCAAAAGTTTTATTTATTTATTTATTCATTTCATACATACAATGTCATTACGGGCAGACCCAATGCGACAGAGTAGCAACATAATAATTTCATTTACAATATATGTCATTTACAGAATCATAATCATACATATTCATGCTTCAAAAACTATATAATAATTTTCACAACATATTAATAATTAAAGTAGATATAATTACCATTTCAAATATTATTCAAGAAAATGTACAGTACGTCATATCAGAGTACGTCATATCAGTTGTACCTATCTATGTCGAGTTTCGTAATTTTCACACAAATCGACTATTTTTAATATTATTATTGTCAAATAACGTTTTAATGTTTTTACTGTCTAGCGGCCCCATTTATTATCCGATCTCCAGGGAACTTGGCTCAAGTATTCCTTCTAAAAACAATATTTTTAGTGATTTTTTTTTATTGGGGAGAGGGGTTGTGGGGGGAAAACCCAAAAAAAATGTTCGCGAGGTTGTTCGACCACAAGACGACCACTAGTTTACGAGTACCTATGTTACATTTAAGCAAAACAAAAACTTGAAGTTAATCGCATACACACTTATAACTTCTCCGAGTATCTAAGTGTGACTGGTTTGACCAGTTTATGAAGCGTTCAACGGCTTCTAATCTGTGCTTGTGGTTTTTATTGTTGTATAATGTAAATCAAAACCCCTACCTATATGTAAGGTTGCATATCCAGAGGTCAATAAACTAATCACGTTAATTAACGTCAGTGATTGCGCAGTTTACCCGTGGTACTACCCAATGATACTACTGGTAGTACCATGGGGATTATTTTTCCCCGTCGTACTACTACTCAGTCTGGTAGTACCACAGGAGATGTTGCATTACCCCTGTTGTAGTACCACTGACGTGTCAAACCTCAAGACTCGGCGGCAGCGGTGCAGCGATACACCGCAAAAAACTGCGTTTTACACGCGGTGCAGCGGTGCAGCGCCTCGCACCGCGTCCTCCTAATGATGAGAAATGTGTGTGTTGACAAGCACTTGGGTTTTACACGCGGCACAGCGTCACCCTACACCGCGAAATATTGCGCAAACGGACCCAAACCAAACGACGTACGATAGTAGGGGTACGTAGGACGATACGTCCATCAATCCAAACGGAGTGGTTCTCAGAAGTTTTCCAATAGGATGTTTCGTCACTGGGTACCTTTTCGTTTCGTTTCAGAATCTACCAATGAGATTTTCCGGATACGGCTGATTACCTATACCTATGGTAGGAGCATAACAGTGCAGGATATTTTACTAAAACTCGAAATTAGCCAAAGCGATGCTTCATAATAATTCACACAAATACACGCTCTTCTTCCCCCTCCATCAATATTATGAATTAATTTAACCTTTAATAAGAAGGACTGTCTGTCTATTACTTGATTTATTTATTGAAATGAAGTTCTCTTACGTGGCATACGGGTAGTGCGATTTAGTAATCGTTAATCGTAAATCGTTACGCTTATCAGTGGTTCCCGACCCAACCGGTGGTCCGCAGAAGCCAAAATATGGTCTGCTTTTTTTTATTTTGTTTTTGAAATTTAGCTTCGGCGTCGTTAGTAAAACGAACACTAACCCAAATAACTTCGTTCCTGGCGGGGGTCCCCCGACAGCACATTTTTTTTTACGTAAGATTAGAAGAGGTGTTTCCTTTATTAAATAACTATAATAATTTCATCATTCACTGAGCCTTTTCCCAACTCAGTTGGGGTCGGCTTTCCATTCTAACTGCAATTCGGTTGAACTTCTATATTTTCTGTGAAGCAACTGTCATCTGACCTCCACAACCCATGGGCGATATCAAAGTTCTGTAGTTAGACCGGTTGGATCTTTGATTGAGAGATTTGAGCTCCAACTACCCCTAACGACTGCCATAGATGTTCGTATGGCAACAGGGACCGACGGCTTAACGTGCTCTCCGAGGCACAGAGGGGACTCAGTGTCTTAAGAAATAGTCACTCATCTTAAGAGTACCTTTGCAATGTCTTAATAGTATCAGTTACTACTAGACCACGCGCCCCCTTCATATAAATATAGTAATCCAAATAACTAAATATAAATAATCCAAATAAACTCCTCCAAATAAATATAATAATTTATAACACTTAATTTCAGGGACCCTACCCCAACGCAAACAGAGTTGATCCCGATCCGATGGCCACCAATATCGGCAAACAGGACGCAAGTGATGCGTATTGACCAGCCCCTGACTGTTGAAGACACCCCTGCCTACGCTCGGGGGGACTTCTTCCACGGGCTAATGTGCCAATATGGCCTTCAAGGATATGTGCCTTGTGAAAGCACCAAGCAGTGCAATATAGATAGTAAAATATCTTAGACAAACCACCATCATGATAAAGAAGTTCTTTCATTTCGCCTTCTATATCATCAGAGGATTAGTAGGGGAGCCCTAGAAAGCATTTCAGGAGATACGAGAGCGGGTCAGTTTAGCATAATGTCCACTGTACCATATGTAGGCACACTGACCAATACTCTGATGATTGTCTTGATTTTCTAAATCGTCTGACTAATAAATTGGATCAGGTTTGCTGAATAGACCCAATGAAAATATGACGCGTTCAAATATATTTTTTGATTTGTACCCCTCCCGCATGACATAGTGTCACTTGTACGTAGGGAAGTTTCCATTTATTTGGAACTAGTTGTAGTTACTTATCACTCTAACCGCTTCCTTATTCATAACTAAGTATATAAGTGTTATTTCCGAAGCTAGCTTTGGACATTACAAGATGCTAACATCTTGTAATGTCCAAAATACAATTGAAAGTAGCATCTCAAGCTAGTGATCCTGTCCACTTCTACAACGTTATTCACAATACAACTTAAATATACTTTAAAATCGCGGTCGTCTTATAGTCTGGTATAAAGTATTCCACGTCTTACACATAGAACATCCCGGTAAACAACGCTCTCGGGGTGAACTGGACGGACCCTCACACGAAATGAAATAAACTATAAATCTGCAAACACGCTTGAGGGGCGAAGCAAACAGCAAACAGTCCGTACACGATTTATAAATATGCAGATCAAATATTAAAAGGAGAAGCCACAAGATCATCTCGGAACCGCCAAAGAGTAGGCAAACACAGACGCGGCTTTGCTGGAATTTCCAAAACAATTAGAAGTTTATTAGTGACCAGTAGGTCACTAATACGAGTACACAAGTGCTAATGTAAGCACTGCAAAACTTAAAGTACGAGTATTTTTCACTGGTGTGCCTTGTCTGTTAGGTATATCAAAATGAATTCTAGTTTACAATATTTCAAACGTATAATGTAACAAACGTATTTTTCGTATATACCTATGTTGGACAGTACAGTTGGACAGTAGAAACTTGGTACCTATTATACGGCCTGTAGAAATCGCCGGGATTAATAGTCAACTATACATTTTAAGTGCCATGACTAAAACTAGTCAAATAAACCTTGGGACGAAACTAGGAACAGCGCTAAAATAAAGTAAGGTAAGTATATTGAGAGTAAGATAATGAATGTCATAAGTATTAAATGGAATCAGGCGTTACCTGGCGAAAATCGCAGGTATAACTCGTATTATCGCTCTGGAAATACTGATCATCTCCCGCCCAAGCGCTCGGCATATATAGGGCGTTCATTGGTCTAGAAGTTTCAGCCGAGAATCATCGCGAACACTCTGTCACTCTCCCGAACCTTCTAGATGTGTCGAGAAAGGCGTTACGTAGAAGTTACCTTGAGAGAATATTCCAGAAACACGTTACGTAGTAGTACTGCGATTTGCTACTAGATGGCGCTGAATTTGCTAGTCTTATTACTCGCTGCGAGATGGCGTTACACTGCCCCCTCCTAAGACATGCTCGTCCCGAGCATTGTCAGTCCCATAATATCGCGCCAATCGATCCACATGAACTATCTTTGGCGCACTTCTTGGACTCTTCCGTATTCGGTAAGTGACATCGTTAATCTTGGTCACAACTCGGTATGGTCCATCCCATTTAGCTTGCAGTTTAGGAGACTTTTCTTTACTGCGGACTGGGTTATGTAACCACACTAACGAACCTTCATCGAAGCACTTATTGTTTGTCTTTCGGTCGTAACGGGTCTTCATCTTTTCAGACATTTGTTGACCTGATTGTCTGACATGCTCATAAATGTTATTCATCCTGCTGCGCAAGTCATTCGCATAATCGGTGATATTGCGTGGAGCGTCAGGCGGTATACCGGTTATTAAGTCGGCAGGCAACCGTAATTCTCTTCCAAAGTTCGCATAAGCTGGTGTCACTGACGTGCTTTCGTGAACCGCACTTCGGTAAGACAAAAGAAACGGTTGGATGTGCTTGTCCCAATCTTTTTGTCTGCTTTCCACAACTTTCGCCAGATATCTCTCCAATGTCTGATTAAATCGCTCCACCATTCCATCTGACTGCGGGTGGTAAGAGGTCGTTCTGGTTTTGTGAGTACCCATGACCCGACACATTTCCTGGAACACCTGAGATTCAAAATTTCTTCCTTGATCGCTATGGATTTCTAGAGGCACCCCGAAACGACAGAAGACTTCGTGAACTAATTTATCTGCGACCGTGGTAGCTTCTTGATTAGGTATGGCGAAGACTTCTGGCCACTTCGTGAAATAATCCATCACAACCATGAAGTACTTGTTTCCGCTTTCACTTTCAGGAAACGGTCCCGCAACATCTAGGGCTATCCTTTCCCATGGTGCCCCAACGTTATACAGTTTCAGTGCACCTCTGCTCCGTGTATGAGGTCACTTTCACAGCAGCACAACTCGTACATTTGCGACACCAGTCCTCAACGTCGTCGCGACAGTGGATCCAGTAAAACCGCTCAAGTATCTTCAACAGAGTCCTTTTTACTCCCATATGGCCCCCTGAACATCCATTATGGTAGAGCTGTAGCACATCTGGGACCTTAACTTTAGGGACGACCATTTTCAAATGACAGCTGTCTCCTCGAGCATTTTCCCATTTGCGGCACAAGACTCCATCCTGAATAACTAAACTGTCCCATTGCGCCCAATAACTTTTTGTGATTGAACTCATTGAAGCGACGTCACTCCACATGGGTTTAGGAGCACTTGCTTCAATCCACTCAAATATTGGCTTGATGTCCGCGTCGTCCTGTTGAGCATGTTGTAGGATTTCTTTCCATTCGTCGCTCAGATCCGTTTTAAGCATCTTCACAGGTATGGCTACCTTTATCTCCTGTTTGGCACAGTGCTTACGGTCTTCAGGGCAAGGTCTTCTTGACAATGCGTCTGCGTTGCCATTGAATCTGCCATCCTGGGTTTGTGAGATCGAAACCCTTGGGGCTCTCCTAACATCAGCCGGCACCCGCCACGCAGACCTGGCTATTATTCGTTTTCCCTGCTGTTGCTGGGCGGTGACGTTAGCCACCCTATCTTCTTGGGAACGACTTTCTTCTCTTTCAGCAGTCCGCTTTGGGCAACTGGATCGAAGGTGGCCCCTCTCACCACATGTGTAGCACCTAGGGCTATACCTCGTGAAACGGTCGCTAGCCGGTGATCCTACAACTTCCCTGACGCGGTGAGATCGATGATCCTTCCGTACGGCTTAGACCTCCAAAGCATGAGCCAAGGCGTCTTTGAGAGTCTCATGGTGCCCGAGTCTCACTGCAGCCCTGACTTCTAGCTCGTGGATGCCGTCGATGAATGCTTGCACCAGATTCCCATTGATGAGCGCAGGTACCGACTGGTATGCTTTCCGTACCAGCTTCTCTACTTCCAGGGCCCACTGTTGCATGTTTTCACCAGTGCGCTGGACACGATCCTTCAGCTGCGCACAATACACGTGTTCCAGGTGAGCGTCCCCGTATCTGGCTTCCAAGGCTTCTAGTAGCTGCTCGTAGGATACATCGTCTCCAAGAGCTTCTAGGATAGTTAACGCCTTGTCTCGCAGACCCAATATAAGCGCAGTCATGGCCTGGGCTCTACTCCAGCCGTTTGCCTTCTTAACGGCCTCAAACTGCTTCTTATAGGCCGACCATGAAGATGTCCCATCGAATGGCGGTACTTTAAATCCACGTGCTGAAGGCACAGCAGGTAAGGAAGTCGCAATCCCATCTCCAGCTTTCAGATTTCCCAGCTCTTTCCTCACATCTGTAATCAGATTTTTTACATCTTCAATCCGAGTTTCGGCTTCCGTGATGCGGTTCTCAACATGATGAACTTGATCCTTCATCACATTCATCTCCTTGCCAAAAGTCGCTCGAAGATCTTTCATGAGAAGCGTCTGTTCCTCCTGGCGGCGTGCCTGCTCCTCCTTGTCACGCAGCAGCTGTTCTTCCAACCGGCGGGCCTGCTCCTCCTGGCGGCGTGCCTGCTCCTCCTGGCGGCGTGCCTTCTCCTCCTGGTATCTCGCCTGCTCCTCCTTGTCACGCAGCAGTTGTTCTTCCAACCGGCGGGCCTGCTCCTCCTGACTGCGGGCTTGCTCCTATAGCATCGCCATCAGCGCAGCAAAGTCTTGAGGTGCTGGCACTGGAGATACCGTGGGCGGGCCAGCTTCCACCGTTGGCTGCTGCTGACCACCCAACGTCTCCGGCGTATTATCTCCGAAGCGCCTGCTGTCCAACTCTTGCTGGCGCTGACCTCTTGTACGGACGCCCTCTGTGTCTTCTTTCGGTAGCACCGGCGTTGTTCAAATCCCCAATTCTGTCACCAATTGTTACGAGCCAGGGTTCTACGGAATTAAAAATGCCGATCAAACTACCACAAAACACTTTATTTATTACACCACTAATTTACACTTCACTATAAGCTTCACTGAACACTTTTATTCGCACTTGAACTCGCAGGTATAACTCGTATTATCGCTCTGGAAATACTGATCATCTCCCGCCCAAGCGCTCGGCATATATAGGGCGTTCATTGGTCTAGAAGTTTCAGCCGAGAATCATCGCGAACACTCTGTCACTCTCCCGAAACTACTAGATGTGTCGAGAAAGGCGTTACGTAGAAGTTACCTTGAGAGAATATTCCAGAAACACGTTACGTAGTAGTACTGCGATTTGCTACTAGATGGCGCTGAATTTGGTAGTCTTATTACTCGCTACGAGATGGCGTTACAATATGATAGATACGTGAATATTTTCATAACCTTGATAAATTAATAGGTGGATATATGTTTGAACTTGACACTGTTTCAAAACTACAACATTAAATTACTGGTTTGTTTTTATTTGACCGTTATATTTATTATACGTATTTAAGACACAATTAAAACGAAATTTTGTAATAATAACCATGTCTGAAAATGGAATGAAGTCGAGATTAAAACCAGATACTTACTTAAGTAAAGGGAGTAGTAGTCCTCGACGTAACGTGTAAGCTGCACACTGCCCAAAGAAAGCGCCATTCATAGATCAAAGTCTTTAAGCAATTTAATTTAATGTGTGAATTTTTAATGTGTGCGAGTGCAAACATATATAGAACAACATGGTAACGGAAAGCATCCTCCTTTTATGAAACCAGTTACCTAATAATGTCTGGTACTAACAATACCTATGACCCACTGTTGTTGATTTCGGAAGAGTTTTGGTTTTGGTGGGATACTGTGTGGGTAAAACAGTCCGATAATAAAGATTAGGTCATCTATACATCGATGGTATATTCCTGCAAAGATATATTTGATCGAAGCATCTATAGATATCATTTCGACCAACTTTCAACAATTATAAATATTAATATGTTAGGACCATTCACCAACACCATCTAGTCTCAAACTAAGCAGAGCTTGTGATACGAGTATACTAGATATCATCATTCACCGAGCCTTTCCCAACTAAAGTTGGAGTCGGCTTTCCAGTCTAACTGCGATTCGGCTGAACATCGATATTTTCCGTGAAGCGACTGCCATCTGACCTCCACAACCCATGGGCAATATCGAAGTTCTGTAGTTAGACCGGTCGGATTTTTGATTTAGGGCTCCAACTACCCCTAACGACTGCCATAGATGTTTGTATGACAACCGGGACCGACGGCTTAACGTGCTCTCCGAGGCACGGAGGGGTCTCAGTGTCTTAAGAAATGGTCACCCATCCTAAAACCGGCCTGACTCGATGTTGCTTAACCTTTGCAATGTGTTAACATTGTCGGTTACCACTAGACCACGAGCCAACGAGTATACTAGGTAAACTGATATTTTTGTTTGTCCCGACCGGGAATCGAACCCGAAACTCAGGCGTCGCAAGCGGATGCACTACCGACCACGCCACCGAAGCAGTAAAAATTAAGAAGAAGAAATTTAGAATTAAGCTAACATCATCCGCTATTGCACTCATAGTGATTTGAGGTTCTCCTATTATGTATATGGTATGCGCATGGTAAGGCCTAAGCTTTACTACCTACCTACTTATGTAAAGTTAGAACTAAAGGGATAAATAAATACACGATTGCAAACAACAATACAATAAATAAATACACGATTAAACGTGGTATTAAAAGGAGCGCTTTGCTGGCTACACGGTTTAAAACCAACAGTGTTCAATACAACATCGTTGGTTTTAAACCGTGTGTTATATACGTTACGGCTAATACCCGAAGTGCGGCTGCACCTAGTTTTAGCCGGTTAGAACTAGGTGTAGCCACTTACTCTTGGTTAAACCTAGTATGGGTAGGTTAGGTTAGGTTAAAACTGAGACCACCTACGCACGAGCCGAGCGAGCGAAGCGAGCGTTGCCACGGCAGCGGCCGGCGAGTGCCAGAAACTTGCATTAATAAAAAAAGAGATTTCTCCCAGGTGAAAGTGACAACTGGACCTAGTTGTAGCCGGCATGATGAAGGCTAGACCTAGTTTTACAATCGGCTCGTACTAGGTTTAACCAAGAGTAAGTGGCTACACCTAGTTCTAACCGGCTAAAACTAGGTGCAGCCGCACTTCGGGTATTAGCCTTAACATATACATCCTTAAGCAGTGAAGCGACGCTACCGTGTCCTAATAAGGTATTGAAATTGAAGGTAGTTAGGCCACGGTAGGTGCCTAATATTGCACGCCATATAGCTACACGGCTACACCCGATTCTGCAGAGAAAATATCCCCTTTTATTATTTCACCGGTTTATCGAAGCCGGTTAGGACATAAATTAAAAATAATCATCGCTGGTGCGGCGCTCGGTATCAGCTCCCTACACAATTTATTGCATTCATCCCTCAATAATTTTAATAATTAACATAATTATTCAATGATTCGTTATCTATAGCAATCTTTATAAATTTCGTTCTTGATATGGTGATACTTATTATTTAAATAATGACGCCATATTTCAATCTTAGGTGATATTAATATTAAGTGTAAATCGAGGATTTCCTGCCTGTGTTGTGTGCTGTGAAGTAACTAACTGATAGCCGCGGCTCCACCCGCCGCCCGCGTGATCTAGTTTTCTCGTTCCCCAATTCCCACGGGAACATATTACCGGTAAAAAAAGTAGAATAGGTTAGTATAGGTAGCACGCGGGAATAATGTACCTAGCGACCTATTACTAAGTTTTCAAAACCTCAAAACCTGTTCAGTAGTAGATATCTTAGCCTATTCTATACAAACAAATAGGTTATCAAGTCTTTCCTCTTTATAACCTCATATCACAGCCTTGGCAGGAAGACTTAGCTCAGCTGCCTATGCGGTTAGAAAGATAAGGTCACTGACTGACGAAAAAACGGCACGATTAGTTTATTTTAGCTACTTTCATAGCGTTGCCTCAACATGCCTCTTAATAAGTTTAAAATAGTGGTGAAAAAATGTTTGATAAAGAAAGGCCAATTTAATGTAAACGAATATCTTAATGATTTTTATCATTAAGATATTCGTTTACATTAAACAAGTGGCTAACAACAGAAGATTTAGGTGACCATGCATTTTTATGCATCTTATATGAAATCTACCTGAGTTTCTTGCTGGTATCTTCTCAGGAGAACCAAATTACAGAACCAGCGAAAGAATCATTTTCAAATGCTTATGTATGTACTTTTTAGTATTTTTATAATATTGCTTGACATAAAATTGTAAATGTTTGACATTCATATGTGCTCTTTATGTGCCTAAACTCTAGTGACGTGTTATATAGTTCATCTAAGCCTAAACTGAATAAATGAAATTGATTCTTTGATTCTTTGATTGATTCTAACATGACAGAATAGATGACGAGACGAAAGTTTCGAGCTTCGACTTGATAGGTAGGTAGGTAGGTAGCTACCTACGCAATTCAAGTGTAGATATGGACATCAAATCGTTTGACCTGGACTATCGTCTCTCATAACTTGGAGCACTTTAATTCTAAGATTATAGGTACTTAATATTTCTAACTATAAATTAAAATTCACGGCATACTCACATCACCTATTGGGACAACAATGGGACTGACGAAATGTGGGTCCTTAATGTTTGTCTTCGTCTACTCATTTAGAGGCCAAAACGTGGCTTCGTATGTGAGTTAGCCAAAGAGCCTGCTTTGTATGTTCCCAATATTGCTGCACAGAATACTTTTTGCCCGTTTTCTTGCGGTAGACGTAGGTGTATTCTGATTATATGGTTCCTGTTCCTACCAATGATACAACTAGAAGTTACTGTCCTACTTTGATAACATTTCTCATAAAGACAGACAGACATACATCACACTTATATCCCGAAGGGGTAGGCAGAGGTTCATGACACACCCATACTTTGCCAGTAATTTTGCTGGTACCACGTATAAAGGGGTAGGGTCACATGTTCAACAATGAAACAAGTGTACACAATGAAACAAGTGTACACAATGAAACATAGCCATATTTCAAAAATGCGACATTACCAAACCGTGCAAATCAGTGTGCAAGTAGCTCTTTATGAGCGCCCCCCACTGACCTAGTCAGGCGCCGCCCGCGCCGCACTTCGTGGCGGAAGCATGTTTGCGGAGCATATTTGCAATTTTCATCTAAAAATGTAAGATTTTTTTTTACTTTGAATTTTTCCCTAGTCTTATGTGTACTACAATTGGTTATTTTTGTGTATTACATATGAATAAGCATTTATCTAATATTCTTGTAGCCTACTTTGATAACCAAAGAGTTCATATTTAGTGCTTTTTTTTTTGAAGTTTTTTTAGCAAAACCCGAGGTGGTCCACGATGAAACGTTTCAACATGGACACAATGAAACTGTTCCATTGTGTACTAGGATTGATTCCTTGTACATACCTAGATAAATTAAAGTAGAATTACTTTGGTAATTAGTTATCTCTTTATATATCTTTACATATAGAAACGTCTGTTTGCAGTTTAAACCTACACAGCACGTGTTAAAGCGCGCAGGTAGGTAGGCATTTTCAGTCGTCGCGTTCAGTCATCGTCGTCGGGTGACGATAATATCTCTGGGTAATATTATTTATTTGTAATAATAAATAAATCTATTTAATAATATTTAATTGTTTTTTTTTTTTAATTAAGTGAAATTTCAACAATAATTTTACTGTTTCATTGATGAACATTACGGTGTTTTATTGTGCACACACCCATGGACACAATGAAACAATTCTCATTTAAAAAAAAAAACATCTGGTAGATTTTCTATAACTATTTGCAAAGACCTTATAATACAACGGACATAGGATCTAGAACAAATCGCAAGAAAATAATGTCCCGAGTCGACCTATACATTATACATAGGCATACATAGATATAAACAAATTTCATATTAAAATTTAAACCTTGATTCAACGGAATAGTGTTCACTTTTGTTTGCACTAATTTATCGCATTACGTAGCTTCTATCTGTCCGCCTGACTAATTCACCTTATGCAGCTTATACTTGAACTACGTGAACATAGAAACAATGGAGTAGGTTTATTTTGTTAAAGTCTTTTAAGGATTCCATGATATGTACCTACGTAGGCGTAATAATTAATGTAAGACTACAATAAATTCCATAATCTTATAAATTGTAATTACTTGTTTATGTTAGACGAAATAAGCTGAAAAACTAATTAACGACTGACAAAGATTTTTTTTTTCGAGTCAGTTTCATAATAAGTAACTGTAGTGTATGAATAACAAAAAGGGAATTAATGAATTTAACTAATTATAATATTATAAATGCCAAACTTCTTGCGGGTGTCAAAGTTCTTCCGCTTTCATTACTATTTTCATAACGCTATGTCGCTACGTCTACTACAAGATAGCCGTGTTTCAAGTGACTGAATTAGTTGCTAAAACTGCGCATCATTAATTTATTTTTATCTTATGGTTAATTTTTGGGATACGAAATTATTGGCTACTAGCTGATCACCGTGACTCCGCCCGCGAGATATAGTTATCTCGGCCCCGATTCCCGTGGGAATACATTACCGAGAATCCAAATAAAAAGAAAATAACAGTACATACACGAAATAAAATGACATGTGTAATTATATTTATGACAAAACAATGATACCCTGTGAAAATTAAAAACATTTTTGGGCTTATCTCCTCCATTCAATCAAGGGATTCTTGTACAAGTTTCATAAAGATCGGACCTCTTTTTGTTATGTCCATAAAATGAGCCGAACAAACAAGATTGTTATTTTTTGGATCAAAATATTCTTCTCGCCGTGCTAGGGCAATAATATTTTTCCATTGTGCACAGTGTACTGGATCCCGAGGAAAACTGAAATAGATGTTGGTTCATATAACGAAAAAAAAATCATAAAGAGCCAAGGCGTCTCCACTATAATCTTTGTTCCAAATAGTTTTATCGCTATCGGTAATCCGAATAAATCTGAATGGTCATTTTGTTAGTACATTATTCAGTGAAAATGAAATGGTCTCTTTCTTTTTACTGAGCTTGGGATGAGTTCGAAAGAGACAGATAGGTGCTTCGGTATTGGACTGGATTGCAATATTTACTTTTGTCTTTTAATTTATTATCGACGAAATACTGTATTTTAAGTGAAATAATAAATTGCAAATAATAAAACAAAAGCTTATTTACTGAAAATATGATACACCGTCTTCAATTTGCTTTTTTTTCGTAGTTTTTACACGTTTTTACAATACAGTACGGCATTGTGCAACGTGTTGTCGTTCAGTTGTCAAAATCAAGACTGGCGCGCGATTGTTTCTCTTTTAGCGTTTTGTTTCTCTTTTAGTTCGGACACTTTTGAGCGATGATCCGAAATCCATTGTATTTAAAATCATTGACTATTTGAGAAAAACTGAGTACACAGTTCGTTAGTCAATGAAATTCTCGACCTCTGTGTAAAAAATTGTAACTTTATGGTTATAAATAACTGAGTTACGACTCTCAGAACTTTTAGTGTTTCATTGTTGAACATGTCACCCTAAGCCTATTGCCATTACTGGGCAGTATAGAATATTTAAAACCACTCTGGAACTCAAACCAACACTCCCACAGCCAGGACAGACGTTACATACCATTAAGAGAATCTCTGCAGTTAAAGCGAGTCCGCAGAGATCTTGTTACTACATCAAATGCACTGCAATGTAACTGCAGTTTTAACTGTCTTGAAGTTGCGCCGGGCGGTGCGGGCGGATGTACATCCAGGCCAAATGTTGCCAGCCTGCATGTTTTGTTTTTGATTTTTTTATTTTTTATATACTTTCCTATTAAATGTGTTTTTTATTTTCTTTCCTATTAATGTTCCTTTCATTTTTTAATGTTTAACTTTGTTTATTAGGTGTCTCTTACTCTTTATTTATTTTTGTTGGTCTTTATAATCTTTTTGTTTTTGTTTATTCCACATATATTTTCGATTTCGATGTTACAGTATTTTCTTTTCTCTGTGTTCGTTTCTACCATCAGGCCATCTCTGAAAACCAGCGCTGTCTGCCTTGCACCACGCAGACAGCATAACGCTGAGAGACGACCATTTACTCCACATAATTAGGTATGTATTATTATTATTTCATTTATTATTGTTATTTTCCTTTCTTTTTCAAAGCTGGTATTGTTTTCGTTGTTTTTGAGGCACACCATTACCTTACACACCCACACATACACCCACTATTTTAACAATTACAAGAAAGTCTTACCGCTTACCAGAAACTTTTATGTCAGAGTATCGTTCGTCTTTCGGCAGGTGCACCACTTGCAGGTGAGGCTGGCTTAAGCCTCTAAGATCTTCTCACCTCTAGTAATCTTATATAAAAATTACTCTGGGAGTACACTTAAACTGTAGAAGTTATATCATACCCATGCAATACTTACTATAATACTTTCAATTCTGTCTTTGATGGGTTTAAGGTTACCTTCTAAGCATCACCTAAGCTTACCATCAGTTCAATGTCTAAAGTACACATGAGTAAAAGGTAGTTTGTAAGAAAAAAAGTCAAAAGAGCAGTTTAAACATAATATATTATTAAAAAAGAAAACAATACAATATAAGAACAATGTTGTAGACTGATCTATACTACGAGGCTTGGCTTGGCTTGGCGATGTGAACAGTACATTTGTTGTACACGTACGCGTCAAATATTAGCGAAACCCGCGAGGCGACACTAGTATTTGTCCCCTTTACATACAAACTTATACACTACAAGTGCTAGTTTATAATTAGTAACTGACAAAATACTAATTATAAACTATATTCGAAACGTATCAAAACATTCTAGTGCCTTACAACCCTGGACACAAGTATTTTTTTGCAATGGCAACATTGTCGTATTAAATGTCGCATTGACAGATGACATTTATAAAACAGGTGTCAGTTGTGTTTAAATATTCATAATTAATATTGTATTTGAGTGAGATTCGCGTGTACTTCAAGCAAAATGAATTTTTTTAATAGATGGTCAGTTTTTTTTTATATACAGCATGTGATTCAAAACTTGTACTATTTCAATATACTTTATTTACAGTGTGCAATATTAAACAAGCGCACAAGAAATTTAAACTTTATTAAGGCCGTATATAATAGGTTCTAGCAAATACCTCTGTTCTTCCTATTATAAATACCTTTATTCTCGCAACATGTAGCAACGATTGCATGGAATTTGATGAAATTTAGCACAGAGACAGTTTGATACCCTGACCAGATATTTATTAGATATTATTCTATATCTCGATAATATGTTCCCGTATTGATCGGGCACGGGAAAACTGTTGTAACCGGCCGAGAGTTATATAAGTTATATTTAAGTTTATAACATAATTATAATTTGTATATTACAATGGCACTAATATTACATCTCTCTACACACAAGTACCCCACGCTATATATAATGATGATTGTGTATAAGTTTGTTTGTATAACTTTGCCTTGTCTTAGTCCAATATTATAACTATTGCATTTAGATAATTTTTTGTTAGTTCTTTCTGAATATTTAGAGTAATCTTTTAATTTCTTTAGTAATAATATTTTTATGAAATAATCTTGCAAGAGCATTGTCTAACAGAGGGGCATATCATAGTACATTATCTAAATGCACTAGTTTTAGTTCATTATCGTTAACTTATCACTCCTACAATCTTCGCACGTTATATATCTATTTATATTTTAGCGGACACACTGTTGCAGTTAGTCGAGTCTTTTAAAAATATGGAATCAGTGACAAGATTACCCACCGGATTGACTTGCAATAATAACCTGTACCGACAAATTATATCTATCAACAACAATCGTTACAAAAATATTAGCATCGAATTCAGAACGACGACAGAAGACGCGAACATGCCAAAACTATAATACACAAGGACATTATTGATATAAAATATAAAATAATGGCAACAACAGTGTACCGCGCGTTATGTTTAGCTCGTTACAGTACGAACGATATTACAATCTATGTTATATAATATACGCCACCGCCACTTATCCAGTGTGCACTCCACAACGTCCTGGCGTCGACACATTAGACCACACACTCGACACACTCGACACACTCGCTACAACACGTTACATTTCTCATCTCGTTTATATCAAAGCTCGGGTGACCGGCGGCGACCGAGCGGGACACGAGCGGGACACGAGCGGTCCTACACAGAGAGGAGACTCGGCGAACGACTTACCGAATGTTACTACTACCGATCGACGAAAGTGACAACTCGATAGTTCGATGAGAGTTTCTCTCGACTCGGCAGTGAGTACTGGAGAGAGAGCTCCGTGGCGCTCAGCGCCGCAGCAGCGCGGGCAGGTCGGCGAAGGCGCAGGCGCCCAGCCCGGCGCGCCCCATGCGCCGCAGCAGTTCGCGCGAGTGCGACACGCACGCCTCCACGGGCGAGATCCAGCGCATCCCCTGCCCCTCTGCGGGACGACACACCGTTACCGCTCCAGCTCAGCTGAATGTGCTCGACTTAGGAGTGAACTCACGTCAAGACAAAATTAAAAAAAAATCAAAGCATACCTAGAATAGCGGAGTTCAAAGCTTCACAGACAGCTTCCCTCCGAACCGGCTCCAGCTGCCATCCCACGGGACTGTCCCACGGGTTACTATAAGCGAGCAGACTAAACGCGTCCTGCAAAATTTTATAAAAAGATTATCCCAAATCAAAACCCGAAAGTATAGGTCCCAAGATAATACCTTGTGATATCCCTTATCGAACTAGTTTACAGGAAGGAACATGTTATATTGTATGTCGATGTGATTTGTATGATGACTGCCTTTTGTGCTGATTCTTACATATTAATTCAATGACAAGTATCTACATAATATAAACTCAAAGCAATTCAAATGTTTAGGTTCAAGTCACACTAAATTGGCAGTGACGCGAAGAGCTGGACAGAGGTTTTGTCAAGGAAATATCACAGCGCTTCTTTCTGAAGAGAGGATGGTAGAAATAATCGTAGGTTAAAAAGAAAAAGGGATATTAATTTGCATTCTTTGCGTTCTTGTGGGAGAACACACGAGTCTTGGTAGAATAGACAGGCGGCCGCAACTGCTCGCGCCCGACATCTCACGACTTCGCGGGACTCCTCGAGCCGGCAAAAACGTTTCTATATCTTTTAATAGTGTACATAAAGTTTATAATGTCTTATTAAACCGATCGGCTTGTCTCTGCGAATTCAGTATGGCTTAAGCCTTGAATAAGGCTAATACTAAAATAATATAGGTAATCAATACTATCAACAGTATCAAAGGCTTTTAGTAAATCCAGATTTATCTTTCGTAAACAAATCGTTTATACAGTGCCCAACAGCTCATTTCAGAGTTTATCACTATGTACATTGGAACAAAGTAGCTCTCACAATAAAATCGGCTACTATGCTATATTTACACAAATTATAAATTAAAAAGAGTTTCTCCATGAAGAGAATAAATGTATAAAACGGTCACTGACCTCCAACATAGATTTGACGAACTGATCCTCCTGTAGTTTTTGGCTCATCGCGTACAGTTCGCGGCCGAACGCGAGCATTCGTTCGACAGACGCGCGCGACCCGCAGTTACCGTCACCCTCTACACAGTTACAAGTTTATATTTTTTATGTGTCATTCACCAAAATGACTTCACCGATCCGAGTGAAGTTATGATTCTCATTCATATATCTTTGACCAAAACAGCACATTGTATTTAGAAAGACAATCAGAGGTGTTAGATATTTTGGCATATATGGAATTACATTTACTTGTATAGCGTGTGATAAACAATAAAAGCAATAAACTTATCAGGGTTTATCTCCGTTGAAAATTACAAATAATTACAAATAATACACGAATAAAATAAGACAAAAAAAAAAATATTGCTTTTAACTTTATTAATAGGGAATTTCATTGGCCCATCTTTTTTTTTACTATTTCACAAGGTCAAAAATGTGTGCTTCGGAGATAAATCTAAACCGTAATTAGTGGGTGAGGAATGTTCCAAGCTTGGGGCCCTACATGCATATCTTTAGACCGTCGATAACATAATAGAGTATAATAAATATAACAATATTCAAATATATAAAAAGCGTTACTTTATCATGCCTAAACGCATATGTCTGTTCTACTCTCACACCATCATATAAACGTCCTTCCATGCAACTTTAATACAAGCAAGGCCAAATGTCCGTTAGATGCCTCTTATGTATCTACTATCTACAAACTGTAGAATAGAATAGAATAAACTTCATTCACCAAAACAAAGAACATAAAAAAGCTGGTTCTAATATGTACAAACAGCGGCCACATCACTCAAAAGTGATTTCTTACATGCAACCTTTGGATGGGCAATTAGAAAAAAGCCTTCTCAATTAATTTAATAGCTTAGAAACTATGGGTCATTAAATAGATTTGTAAATTATTAAAATATATGGAACCATTTTAGATTTTAACAATGATTTAATCAATCTAACGTCAAGTTCAAATCAATTGATTTAATTCAAAAAACAAGTATTCTCCTATATTCGTTTTTACACATAACTATTACAGATTTTCCGCTTTTTCTGGTTTTTCTGCAATCACACGCGTGTAATCATTTTGTGATTTTTTAAATACATTATATCTACCTAAAATAAGATCCGGCATCGTGTTTTGTTTACAATGGTTTTAATTTACAAGATCCAGGCAAGTGTATGTACATCATTATTCCTAAGCTATATATCCCTAATGTTTGAATGAACATGTTTTATCGAGCTGTTGTATGAGGATACTTTAGAGAGTTAAAAATATAATCTGCTTAAAATATTTTTAGCAAAAAAAAAACTCATTCCAATACAAAAATACGCAATTTGTGTATTTTATAAATTAAGCTGAAAACAAAGGCAATATAAAAATAATGACTAAATACTTAGTACTTACTGTTCTCGAAACTTTACACTACTTAAAATATACAAAAATATACAACTACCCACCTCAGTACAGCGCTATAAGGAAATGTTAATTGTTGTGACAATTTATACACATACATAAGTAGTGCATGTTGTGTGCAATTATTTGCTGAAGCAAAACAGATATTAAACTTAACCGAACTCTAACGTCTGCTTTTGAAATCCACTGATACGGATAATTGAGGATTTATATGAAGACAATTTATTTCTGCTACATTATTAGAATTTCGTGGAAATTAGTTGCTTATTACAGAGTGAAATGAGGGAGCGGTCGTGAAAACATGAATACAATACAATAGGGATTGCAGTGTATTTCGTGACTACAAACCTAATATTTTCGAGCAGGGTATTGGAAATCATAAATGGTTGCAAATTGTTCATGTCCACAAAATTAGACAGCACTACCAGTGGGGTGCAAAAGTGTTCAAAATGTGCAAATAGTTATGGAGGTCAGAAACATGTTTACAAGCCATAAAATTTTACAGCACACTACATATAGAATACA
Organism: Nudaria mundana; assembly: GCA_963556515.1. Classification (NCBI taxonomy): domain Eukaryota; kingdom Metazoa; phylum Arthropoda; class Insecta; order Lepidoptera; family Erebidae; genus Nudaria; species Nudaria mundana. The sequence goes on from OY748301.1 coordinate 19,777,766, forward strand.
AAATATCGGTTCGAGATTTCAGGAATCCTCATACCTTGAGCGCATTTCCCAAGAAATACACGCAAGCGAGAGAATTTCGTAGTGTTTTGTTAGTGTTCAATTCTAGCTAGAAATCTTCAGACTATATTCCCAGTCAGCGGTTATAGGTTTGTTCCTTATTATGTAAGACCAACTACACAACTAGCCAAATGTGGACGGTATCTTTCTACGATTATAAGTTTAGTTGGAGAAATGTTTCATGGCACTTAGGAACCACGATTTGAAAAGACACCAAATCTTAGGTCCACTACTATGAAAACTACAACTTTGATATTCATTCATGCTAGAAGTAGTGCATGTCGGTTCCGGAGTAGGAGTTCTCAAAATCAGCTTACTGTCTCACACGACACAAGAGTAGACAGCAAGAGCCACAAGTATCACCAGAGCAGGAAAGCGAATGTATCAAGAGTGTCAGGGAACCAGAGCGGAGTGAGGTATGAGGATGATCAGGTCGGGTGAGTACAGAGTACGAGTACAGAAGCGGTTACCCACCGGCGCGGAGCGGCATGAGCGCGGCGAGGCTGGAGGTGACGCCCGGCATGCCCTTCACCAGCCGCCACGCGCCACCTACAAGCACGCTCACAGCCCTCACCAAGTGTCCCCTACCCTATAGCGTGCCCCGCGACCGCGACAGACCCCACCACTCTATACCTAAATACCACGGGCCATAACTATCTTAACTTTACAGTACCCTAAGATGAAAGCTTCACAATTTTTTTTTTATCGTTATATGTGATCCTCGTCGCCCCATATTTCTTCGTTTTGACGTCGCTCAAATATTACATTTAAAAGTCCATAAGCAAGTTAACCATTCTAGTTACAAAGCGCTATTCAGACTACGCTATAATATATAGCGCGACTAAGCAATAAAATATCACCCACCATACAAAACCAGTATAGCAGTGTGAAAGTGTACATAATTAATGTATGGTGCGCGACATTGTTGTACTATAAGTTATAATGCTATATATTATAGCGTAGGTATTCTGAATGGCACTTAACAGATAAAGGTGCAGGCGCAATAAGGTCCAAACCTCAAATGCCAAGTCACCAAATTAAAGCCCAAGTGTGACACAATGTAAATGCCCAATTGTCTGTCCCGCGGTCGCTGTCACGTTTTACTATGGCGATAGCGTGCCGAGATGAAGTTTAATCCTATATACAACGTGATTGTTCTTATAGTGCAAACTAGAAAGTACTTCAGAACCATTAGCATCCAATGAACATATCCAATGAAGCGGTTTTCAACTACGTTAAATTTTATAACTAGCGGAAGCATGCGGCTGCACTCTATCCATTGGTGAAAACTGCATTAAAATCCGTCGCGAAGCGAATTTGTTCTATGGCTTTATGAATTGAAATGAAATGATAGGCTTGTGTCCACTAAGATTAAATCGATGTATGTTTCTTATGACTATTTCCAATGAATAGATAACAAAAAGTAATATAAATGGTACACAGAATAAAGATTACTATTATTTTTAGAAAATAAGTTTGGAAAAATTAGGCATTCAGTCACGTGACATCAAACACCAATCAGAAAATATGACGTCACACGTTGCACTCTGACCACAGAGTAAGTATGTATTAACTCTGACTTGTGTCAAGTTGTGTCTGTGATATTGTGTAATTTAATTGTTCGTAAGTTTTCTAACAAATACAACAGATTTCCTCAGTAAAAGTTCCTCAAACGAAATATCAATATAAATCGACATGGAGACAGGATTTACCAAGGCAAATAGCAGTAATATGCCCAAAATCGACACATGTATAAACAATTTGTTCGAAGTTTTAATACTCGTACTATTACATTCAGGCACTACACAGTGCTTGTAAGTTGTAATAAGACGGATTCATTTTTAATCCAAAGAGAATATAATCACTACGTTTTAATCAAGGAAAACCGAGGGACAATAACATTGTCAAACACCTGTCAAACACATTTTGATTTGTTTCGCAACCTGTGACGTCACCCAAGGCGCCATGAAGGATTGAAGCGTTTTCGTTACAATTTTAAATACATTTTTTATATCGCAAAATAAACTATTTAAATGATCGTTTTAAATCAAAATAATACATTTTGGTGACTATATAGATTCAAAACTACAGAATTAATCAATTTTTGAAATTTGGGACACAAGCCTATTCTTGAGGTGTCTGAACTTTACGAAAAATTACGTTGTATACTAGACTCTAAATTATTTAGGTAATGACTTCATAACATTTACCAAAACCATTATACTACAATGTTCCTTGAGTGCAGTTGTTGAACATCGAAGTCTTTTACCTCGTGCACTCAAAGTCCTGCGAATATACATATATTGTAAGAAACTTTAGCTAACTAACTTGCATCTCTCAATACTTATTTTCATGCGTAAGCCCTTACGCGAACTTAATCCAACTGAACAATAAATAAATCAAATAGAATGCAGCCGATATTAAGTGCCAATGAGTGATCTCGAATCTAAATGCTGTTACATGGTTTGTTAGTTAAAAAGCTAATCTAAATTATACTAAACACATGCTAATATACTCTAATACCATTAGCTACGAGGGTGGATTGAAAAGTAATCGGCCTAACCAAGAAAATAAATACATAATAAATGAAATCTATATATTTAATACGACAATTTGTCTGTGTCTGTCCGTCCGTCGCGTTTTTCAATTTACATACATTTGCATGAAATATTAAAATATTCCTTTTTTTTTATTTTAGGCGATACAAAGTTCGTCGGGATAACTAGTATATTTTTATTTTTCAACGGAATCACCATCAAGTTCAATGCACTTTTGCCATCTTCCCTTCCAAGCATTTAGACCGTTGAAAAAAAAAAGATTCTTCCTTAGAGTCAAAATATGCGTCTACTGCTGCTTTGACCTCGTCATTTGTCAAAAAACTTTGACCTCCCAAGTGCTTTTTTAGGTTAGGGAACAGAAAAAAGTCTGACGGTGCCAGATCTTTTTTTTTTTTATATTGGTGCAGTAATAATCAGAGTTTATAGTCTGACCCCTTTCAAGATAATCAACCATAATCACACCCTTCGAGTCCCAGAATACTGAAGCCATTACCTTACTTGCCGACAAAATCGACTTAGCCTTTTTGAGGGGTGGTGAACCAGGTCTTTTCCACTGTTTTGATTGTTGTTTTGTTTCCGATGTACAGTAATGAACCCATGTTTCGTCCACAGTAACAAAACGATTCAAAAAATCACATTCATCAGCTTCAAATAACTCCAAACAGTCGCGTGCAGTAGTCAATCGCATCCTTTTTTGCTCAACTGAAGCAGTCGCGGAACCCACCTCGGAGACACCTTATGGAAACCCAACTCGTTGACTATTATGTTTTGAGTACGTTCATAAGAGATGTCTATAATCTCGGCTATCTCTCTAATTTTCAATCTGCGGTCTCCCATAATTAAGTCGAGTATTTTTTTAACATTTTCGTCAGTAGTGGACGTCGAAGGCCTTCCAGAGCGGGGTTTGTCTTTCACACTCTCTCTACCACGCTTGAATTCTGCTATCCATTTTTTGACGGATGAATATGAAAGAGCGCAATCCCCTAATGTACTGACCATATCATCATGGATGGCTTTTGATGACATCCCCTTCTTATGGAGGTACTTAATGACGGCACGCTGCTCGATTTGCTCCATTTGCGGAAATGATGTCAGATTGCTTTGTTAAATTTATAAAATTAAAACTAATTATCGCACACATTTCAAACTTCACACAATTAACAGGTCTCTGAACTGAACTAAATAATGTGGATAGATTTGATTTTTAGAACTAAATGGATCAGTGTTAGGCCGACTACTTTTCAATCCACCCTCGTATTAGCATCCAGTGTTGCCTGAATAAAAAATCTACTAATATGGTAGGTTTTTTCATGGAATGACGTTTTTTTAAAAAACGTTTTAATTTTGTAATGTTATAGAGTCTTACCACAATCTAATGCACTGTCCAAGTCTACATCTTCAATATTATAGCGCAATGTAATACATTTTTTAACTTAAATTGGAGGTATTCACTACCCCGGAGATGAAAGTATCCCTAAAATAAAGTTATTGTTATTTAAACACAATAACTATATTAAATTGTTAATACAAGCGTAGATTTGAGTTAATATTTCCATCGAGATGGAAAAGTATTTATGAATTTTCTCTACCTAGCAATTAAAGCTGTCAACACCAGATGAGTTAATACTTTTTTAATTTCGCAGTGACGATTTCGCAGTTCACTGTATACGTTATTAATAACAATATATAAAATATAATTATCCACACCACACCACCATGCACAACTAAAATAAAACTGCGAATAATAATAAAAATGATAAATGTCACTAAATAAATAATAATAATGAATGATAATGGTGTGCAAAAAATATGGGGTTAGTAGGAAAGTGACTAGAACGCAAAATGTCCACTTATGATAAAGGACGACATCGCAGAATGTCAATATCGCCTGAAGTCTTAATTTTATTATACCATAATCGCAAAATGTCTACACATACATAACGACTAAATTTATATAATTTCATCATCTCTTATTGTCTACGTTTAAGAACACCTTAGACGCAAAAGGACTGCATCCCGGTATCCAGTCATTTGACAAAAATCAAATGACAATTTTTTATTTGAAAAACAACATTTGACAAATTTATACTTGATAAATATATCATTTTAGAAACTATAAGTTAATAAACTACTCATTTGATAAATTATTTATCAGACAAAATTCCATTATGCCAAAAAACCATTTCACAAATGGATTATTTCGTAAACATGGTAGTTGGCAAAATAACGTAAAGCTTAAATAACATTTGACAAAGTGCTTTACTCGGTAAATGTTTTATTACCAATATTTATTTGAATACAAAAATAAATTTAAGCACGAAATCAATCATCAATTAAAAATACAAAAAATTGTTTTATGAGATTCAGTGTTTAGCTTATAATTCTAGGAAAAACATAATACTTATTTACTGTGAAAATAAATAAAAAAACAATAGCAAAAACAAAAACGGCTGACATAAGCAATAACATACCTATATCTTATAACCTACTTTATACATCATTTGTATTTGAGCTGTGAAATATTAATAAGAAAGTCGAGAGTAGTTATTATCTAGCAGTGATTTATACATCAACCCTTTTCATTTGATATCCCGGAATCTTGACTCCCTTTTTAGTTTATATGAAAAATGTATGGAATGTCGATTAATTCGCACTCCAAGATGACGATGCCAAGCTTCTAAGGCATTAGTAGTGCGGTGCCTCTCATAGCAACATGATATTAGTGCTGTATTTTTGAGCCATTGCTTTCCAAAATAATCCATAAATGAATGCATACCAGTGCAATTGCCTGCATAGTCTAGCAGTTCCAGCCATTTATTATAAATGACGATGGTAGCAGTGGTAAATTACAGACCAACCTCACAATGCTTCTTCCTTTTTGGTACATACTAGCTAGTTCCAAATCTAAGTAATAATATATAATTCAATTTTAAGTGGCTAAGAAAGTCGTGAAGGAGTATGTATATGCAAATATTATTAATCATGGCATTTTTGCGATATAGTCATTATGCGAGTAAAGCTTTTGACGACCTACAAGTAAAATAGAACTTTCGCGATGTAGTCAATTTGCGACCAAGGCTTATAACGACCTCGACATTTTACAAATCTATCTGTGGGTATTTTGCGATGTCGTCTTTTATCATAAATGGACATTTTGCGTTCTAGTCATTTTCCTACTAACCCCATAATTTATTAATAAACTTATAATTAAATTAATTAGGTACATACAATTGATTATATAAGTATGTTTTATTATATAATTACTTATAATATTTGTGTTACAGCTGCACATGTTGATAGATTAACATTTTATATGGGTAATCGCCAAAATTCTGGTTTAAATATATAAGTTATAGGAGTTAATATTGAATAAAAACGACTTTAGTACATAGAGATATAATAAAACATTCAATGGAAAATGACGTGGGATGAAATTTGATCCGAAAAGGGAATCGAACCCGGCACCGTGTATGTTGTAGAGAAATCTGCCACAGTTTTAAATTATTGTTAGTCTCACTAATATCGTATCCGATTTGAATGAAATTCCAACGGTAATTTTGCTTGGTCATAACCTGGTAACATTATATATAATTGATAGCAGACAGGTTTCATAAAGTGTGCTCCTCCAGTAAGTAGCCTATACATCGTGCCCGCGCGTACGTGCACGTTGTTGCGAGTACGTGCCCGCGCGTACGTGCACGTTGTTGCGAGTACGTGCCCGCGCGTACGTGCACGTTGTTGCGAGTACGTGCCCGCGCGTACGTGCACGTTGTTGCGAGTACGTGCCCGCGCGTACGTGCACGTTGTTGCGAGTACGTGCACACGTGTACGTAGCGACGTGTACGTAGCTACGTGTACGCACAATGTGTACTAGTGTACGGATCCATTCAACCATATAAACACACAAATGTTTTGACAAACATATTTAAGTTTTCAACAAACACCGCGGTAGACGTCCAAATATAATTGTCCAACACCATTCAAACCAGGGTTCGAAAACATCGGATATTTATGATATTATACTCGTACATCCGACATATTATATCAAGTTTGATATGTATCAATTTTGTATGAAAACCATTATTTTTTAATATTTTTATGAGGTCCAGTAGTTCCTGAGATTAGTGGATCTAGCAAACAAACTCTTCAGCTGTATAATACAGATAACCTCGAGAAAAGTAATGTAAAAACTGACCTATGATTTAAGTTCTACTCTACTTTTTAAGACCAAATTCATACACTTTTTAGAATAGCTAATACGAAACAAATAAGTAGGTATTAGGAACCTATAATCAGCAAATTCAACATTTATTTATCAATTCGATTTTTTTATATAAAATCTATCAGACTCGAATCTTCATTAAAAGGGGCCGACTTCTTCTATGCATCATAGCCTGGCTCTGAAAATTACTTAGTAATAATATTATTTTGAAACCATTTTTGAATTGCAATATATAAAAAACCCTGACTTTTTCATCAAACATGTCAAACACGTAGATGTTCAAACCTTTTAAATCAAAACATTTGTAGGTTTACAGGGCGCTCTAGAGTGGTACACAAACTACTGATCGAGTGTACGCGAGTGTGCGTGTGCGTGTGCGGGCGTGTACGTACCAGCGTGCGCGCCGTTGGCCCGAGCGGCGGGCGACGGCGGGGAGGGCGGCGAGGCGGGGGACGGTGGCGACGCGGGGGACGGCGGCGAGGCGGGCGCGGGGGGCGCCATGTCCACGTCGCTGTCCGACGCGCTGGCCGCGTCCGCCGAGCCCGAGTCACCGGACACGCCTGGGGACACAAAGGGCTAAAGAAAGAAAGAAAGAAAAAATATTTGTTTGCACACAGAGAGGTACATAACTAAAATAAATAGATAAACGGCACAGGGTACACAATCCCGCACAAAACAAAACCTAACAAAATATGTACCTACTTAAAAAAAAAACAGAAAAATTAACTTTATACAAAAAAACTGAGGTGAGGCACATATATTATATTAAAACAATAAGTAAAATGAAAAATAAAAAAATCAATAAAAAGAAAACAAACAAAATAAATCTGTAGTCGGGACGGCTACCCGAAGCCAGCGCCTGAGCAGACGTTCAGTGCCCTCTCAGTGCACCAACTAGGCCCTCAGCTTAGGGCTGATCAACCAATCGGTCGACTAGTTGCTGCATCTCTGACTACACGCTGGAACGGCACGAAACTTTCGGTTGCAACGCAAATGTGCCAATGGGTTGCAGCCGGTCGTTTAGTGCCGTTGGGAAGAACATATAAAAATTCATGATTCTTGATTCTTTGACATTTTCTATGAATGCATCCCCGCATGTCAGTGCCAGTGATGACTGAATCGACCATAGATATAGTATGTAGAAAGATACACAAAGTCATTTCAGAGGCGATCCCAAAAACAAAATGCAAATGTGTGGGTGTAATAGTGTTGTGTACACTATGGAATACGCAAAATATCGATAGTAAATTGACTGTTATTTCTAAGTAATACAATAGAATCTCACTAATCCGTTATACTTTTCGCTTACCTCGCACTAGCATTAGTTAAAAAAAATCGACCAAGGGCGTGGGTCACGCAAAGAATAGGGTTCCGTAGTCATGTTATTAGCCTATAACTCCTGAACTAACAAAGTTATCTGATCTATTATAGTTTTTTTTTTAAAGTTTAATTACATAGAATCATGATTTTTAAGATTTTTTGAGCTAGCCGTTTAGCTTTTAGATTAAACTTTGCTTAAGGAAGCTTTGTGCCACTGGAAATACGTTATGCTTGTAACCAGAGACGCCCGGCAACGGACGTTAGAGCGGCCGCGGACCTAGGCCGCGGATATAAAAAAAAAAAAAAAAAAGGAAGCTTTGTTTTAACGAAAATATGAACTTTAAAGTATGTCTCGAAAAGGGATTCTTAAACCAAAAATTTGTCTTTGCAACTTCTAAATATTTTTAAAAGACCTATTTATACACGATGGGGGTTGACGGTAGAAAAAATATCATTTTCATTTTCAAAAATTTTTTCATTATTTCATTGTAGCCCTTGGTCACCGTTATAAATACACATATTTATGGAAAGTTTCATTTTTCTAGCTTTGACCGCTTAGGAGGAAAGCCGAGAATGAAACAGACGGACGAACGGTCCTGACCTGACAAAACTATGTTTCTTTAAGTTAGTATTTTCATGAAACAGTTCAGCTTATATATCAGATTTCTACGGCACCAACCTTTTCTTCTTCCAATTCCCAATGAAAGTGTTCCAGTTCCATTTTTTATTGACTCATTTTACACATTAGAGAAAGAATGACAACATGATTTAATGCTAAATAAGTCGTTAAACATTAAGACTAGTTTATTTAAAATAAAATAATATTATATTCTCTACATAACGCAACAGAAAAAAAAAAAGTTGTTTTACATTAAAAAATTAACAAATGTTAATGTAGTGGGTCCAAAAGTCTGAAGACTAATCACTGGGGCATGTCAGTTAGTACGTATACATTATTAGTCATGCAATTATGTAAAATGATACTAATGAATGAAAAGCTCGCTGCCGAGGCCATCTGGTGAACACCCCAGGAATTTCCAGTGGCCCCCGGCGGAATTAATGAGCCTGATTTAGTTCTTATATATTAAGCTAGTGGACGCCCACAGCTTCGCCCGCGACAAATTATATCCAAAGCATCATGGAAATTGGTGCAGCAATTTTTGAGTTTAGCGCGAATAGACAAACGCTGAGGAGAACTTTGTTTTATAATATGTAGTGATGAATAATCTGAAATTAAATTATACACTAATTATATACCTTCCTCAGAATCACTCTATGCATTAGTGAAAACCGCATCAAAATCCGTTGCGTAGTTTTAAAGATCTATGCTTACATAGGGAGGGACGGACAGACTTTGTTTTATTTTATACTATGTTATGATTTTATGAAATCCAAATAAAAATTTGTCTAATCTAATCTAAAATAATCATTCCGAAAAACAGGCGGGAACTTATAACATTATACTTCATTTTGCCATGGTTTATCGATACATCGATAATCGTGACGTCATCAGGGGGTCAAGCCCTATCGTAAAAAGACTTTCTTCTATTTTACATTATTTAAGATTAATTCTTCATTGTGAATAGGAAATATTACTGCACAAAGCAAGGGTAGTCAATGTACTATGATTAGAACTTTTTACTTATTTCATAAACACAAGATATAAACAAATATCTGTTATTTAAGAATTGCTGGAAAATTTTGCATTTACCTGTATAGTGTAGTGTTTATTTGGATTGTCGGCTTTGGTCACATTACAATTACTTATACAACAAGACACAATGGCTCTTAAATACACTTTTATTGAAAACGACACAAGGATTCGTTTATATTTTATAAATCAAATTTTCGCCAGTTTACAAGATAGATGATCTTCTTGTTATTTTGAAAACTACGGAAAATTGTTGGCACTGACACTGACACACATAGATAAAAGTACGTCATCGCCTATCTTTATTACTCATAGGCAATGTTCGAATGATGATGACTTCTCCGGACTTCTCTTTCCCACGCTCTGTAGGTCTATTAAGGGAGCGAAGCGAGCGCCATCCCAAGTCTCTGGAATCGACACTAACACTAATATGTCGGGACGTGTTCATAGAAAATTTATGAAAGTTCATTGCACTGATACTGAATTGTGCCGGTACTGTGTCCGAACTGAGGCTCTACTGATATGTGTGAGTCGATTTTAAATCAAATCGCTACAACAGTTGCTACAACAGTTGCTACAACAGTTGCTACAACAGTTGCTACAACAGTTGCTACAACAGTTGCTACAACAGTTGCTACAACAGTTGCTACAACAGTTGCTACAACAGTTGCTATATGAAGTTGCACAAAGATTTTCATTTATATGTGTATATATAACATTTTAGATTAACATAATCCACAGGTAGTAATGTGAAGGTGCGACATACCATTGGAATGTTTGTCGAGATGTCCGTTGGCGTTGGGCGCGCGCGACGTGTGCGAGATGACGGAGGTGGCCACGCCGTTGCTGGCGCCCGCCTTGTCGCCCGCCACCTGCGGGGCACAGTCGGTATGTGAGGGACAGGGGACAGCGCGCGGCACAACCGGGCTCGTGCTGTATGTTACCTCGGAGTCCGAGCCGTTGACCATCTCGACGAACTGGCGGTACTTGAGCAGGAACAGCAGGTCGGGGTCGCGCTCCAGCAGGCCGGGGTACAGCGCGCGGGTCAGCTCGATGGCCTCGCCGATACGACCCGACAACACCAGCTTCGATACTCCTGCAAGGTACGATGTTCAGTTATGTTATTCTTAATAAAAACTAGTGGTTCTGTAAACAATAGACCTCGCGTTATTTTCGCATTTTCCCCCAATTTCTCCCCCATTTTCCCCCCAATCGAAAAATCCCTTCGACAAAAGTTGCGCCTTGCAACAAAGAACACTTGTGCCAAATTACATGAAAATCGGCTGAAAAATTAAACCTGTAGACCGGAACTGACACACATACCAACAACGCCAAATCGGCCAGTCCTCGAGTTAAAACTGAGACGCTTCGCTCGCTCGGTCAATTATTAACAATAAAATTGTTTCTTTTCAATTTTTGTCCCTGTTGTTTAGATCTTGACGTCTGAAATTAAGTAGTTTCGTGACTCACTCTGCCTGTTTTTAATGGAGGCGAGGTCCTCGTCGATCCTCTGGCTGGTATCTCGCGCGAAGGCGTTAGCCGCCGCAGCGTACCCGTGGTGCACCAGGTAGGCAGCCACCATGCGGTGCAGCAAGTGTTGCCAGCCAGCCTCCTGCCCGGCCTGCCCCGGGCCCTGCATCTGCCCCGGGACCGCCTGAGTCAGCGGGAACGCGTCTATAGCGAGGCGAGTGCGCGCGCGCATCTCTCGCAGCATGTCCTCGATGTCGAACACGAAAGGTTGCTGGCCGAAGTTGGCATCCACCACCTCGCCCGGGGTCTGCAGACCCACCGTCGGGTACAGGTTCGGCTGGAAACAAGTGCACACAACTTGAGTCTAACTGTGGGGTAGATCCTATGAAATGCATACAAGTATCATAGATTTTAAGATTCAAAAATTTTCTTTCTATGAAGAATCATAAGTAATAATAACACGTGCGTACACAGGCAATAAGTTAAGCTAACTAAATATTTGGCATTCCGTTGTCAGGTGTTTACCACGAGTGTTCGTCTAACATACCGGTAGTCCTCTGAATGCGATGCCTAAGTGGTGTCCATTCTTGGTGTAGAAGCACGTGTTATCGACAAGGTTGACGCCACACCCGATGACGTCACCAGTAGTGAAGGTAGGCCCGTAGGGCTGGCCCGTGCCCGAGGAACAGAACGAGTGACCGTCGTCACCGTGGTAACCGTACGAGTGTTTGTCCCAACCTGGAACATTCAGAACAAGAGGGTTTGGCGAATCAAGAGGCAGCCCGATCACTACACCCAGTACAGCTGACACGTTACGAGTATCAATCATTTGACTGAAAATATTGAGGAGAACATTTTCAATATGCCAAAATGTGGGCGACTGCCTAACGAATATTGCTTACCAGCTGCAATTTACGCAATCCATAGAGAAATTATTACATTTTAGACTGGAACCGAGCTTCCAGTAGTTTAAAGTGTAAGAACGATGAGAGCTGTCCATAAAATGAAAGATACTTTGTACATTTCCGGAAAATGCTGAAAATAGTGTTCATGCTCTGCTTACTAGACCCATTGTCAAACGAGAATTATATAGCAAAAGAATGCCACTATCAACATATCTCCGATTTCGACTAAAACCAAAGTTCGGAGAGAAATGTCAAGTTCATTTTCGTTCTGTATTGCACTTACACTCACCAGGTAATCTGTTCATGTTAACCCCGTGGGCGGACAGGCCGATGCCCATGTACCCGTCTCGACCCTTAGACACGATGCGGACTTCGAAGTAGTACAGCCCACAAGCTGCAGGTATGGGATGCGTCGCGCGCACGCTCGCTGCATCTTTGTGGGTTTTGCCATGGCCTGAAATCAGAAGTTACGACATCAAAACAAGAGTTAAACACCATGTAAAACCAATTATACACAGAAATGAAAGGCGACAGTATTAGGTACCTCTTTGGTAGTTAATATATTTTTTTAACAAATCAATAACCGAGTAAAGGTAAATATAATAGTAACAAGAATATTTTGTGGAGTAGAAACATTGCCTCAGTCATTGTGCTGGAGTTTAAAAAGAATGTTATTATTCAAAACTGAATTTACTACACAAACAATACTCGAACGGGAGGTCATTAAAATGTTTAAGATGTTCTAAACACATTTAAATCAGACAGAAGGATAGTGAACAGGTTAAAACAGAGTTGCCTTTGAAGATTAGAATAGAAGCTGTATCAAAAAGCAACATTTATAAAAGTCAAAAGTTCTTTTATAGCCAAATTCAGGACGGAAATCTCAATTATTTTTCTAAAAAATAATCCCAAACATCTTATGTGACTATTGTGACGACGCACGCCTCAGCTGCTACTTCTATTTATCAGCCACGCTGCTTGAGCTCCATATATCAGGTCCATAGAATTTTATTCTGAACGTGGATAAGATATAACTCTTTTGACTTTCATATACAATAAACTATACATATAGGTAATACGTGTTCAAATTAAATTAAGAAACCTGGACTGATAAGTCTACTAAGTCTATAGATTTATATCTACTAATCTAAGATAGTTTATAACATTTAAATCGCAGCGTAGGTAAGAACATTCTTTAACAGAATTGTACCTCTACCAAAAAGCAGCAAAAAATATCAAGTTAGCCATCATTAAAATTAGGTAAAAAGCAAAAATAATAAGTATCTGCGAACAAAGAAATTCACTTAAAACACCAATATAATTAAAATACTGCTTTAGTTGAAGCGACAGTCTATTTCACGCTTTTTATGTAACTTCTGAAAGAATAATTGGAGCTGTGAACATTTTTAAGGTCATTTACCTGATTGCCCAAGGGTAAGGGTTTTTGTTCTATGCTACTTGCTCTACAGAATAATCGTTGTATGAAACTACATTATTTACTTACACATTAGTTTTTATTTTGCGAGATTTTGTCGAGACAATTTTTATAAAACTATTATGAGAATATCATAAACATGATCTCTCTTAACGCAACTTACTGTATCGAGACTTGATACGAGGGTGGATTGAAAAGTAGTCGGCCTAACACTGATCCATTTAGTTCTAAAAATCAAATCTACCCACATTATTTAGTTCAGTTCAGAGACCTGTTAATTGTGTGAAGTTTGAAACGTGTGCGATAATTAGTTTTAATTTTATAAATTTATTAACAAAGAAATCTGGCATCATTTCCGCAAATGGAGCAAATCGAGCAGCGTGTCGTCTTTAAGTACCTCCATAAGTAGGGGCTGTCACCAAAAGCCATTCATGATGATATGGTAAGTACATTAGGGGATTACGCTCTTTCATATTCATCCGTCAAAAAATGGATAGCAGAATTCTAGCGTGGTAGAGAGAGTGTGAAAGACGAACCCCGCTCTGGAAGGCCTTCGACGTCCACTACTGACGAAAATCTTAAGAAAATACGCGACTTAATTATGGGAGACCGCAGATTGAAAATTAGAAAGATAGCCGAGATTATAGGCATCTCTTATGAACGTACTCAAAACATAATAGTCAACGTGTTGGGTTTCCACAAGGTGTCTGCGAGGTGGGTTCCGCGACTGCTTTCAGTTGAGCAAAAAAGGATGCGATTGACTATTGCACGCGACTGTTTGGATTTTTTTACATCGTTTTGTTACTATGGAGGAAACATGGTTCATTACTGTACACCGGAAACAAAACAACAATCAAAACAGTGGAAAAGACCTAGTTCGGTCGGCAAGTAAGGTGATGGCTACAGTATTCTGGGACTCGAAGGGTGTGATTATGGTTGATTATCTTGAAAGGGGTCAGACTATAAACTCTGATTATTACTGCACCTTACTACGTCGTTTACGAGAGGAAATAAAAGAAAAACGACCAGGAATGATCAGAAGAAAAGTCCTGTTTCATCAAGATAACGCTCGTGTTCACACGTCTGTCCAATCCATGGCAGAAATTCACAACGTTGGCTTTGAACTGTTACCGCATCCACCTTATTCACCTGATCCGGCACCGTCAGACTTCTTTCTGTTCCCTAACCTAAAAAAGCACTTGGGAGGTCAAAGATTTGTGACAAATAACGGGGTCAAAGCAGCAGTAGACGCATATTTTGACTCTAAGGAAGAATCTTTTTTTTTTCAACGGGCTAAATGCTTGGAAGGGAAGATGGCAAAAGTGCATTGAACTTGATGGTGATTACGTTGAAAAATAAAAATATATTTCATTTATTATGTATTTATTTTCTTGGTTAGGCCGATCAATCCACCCTCCTATAATGAAGTCCTAACTGGACATGCTTGAACAATACTTAGAAACATAATAACATGTAATATAATGCACAATAATGGCTGCTGCTAACCACTTTCAATCAACATGAAGTTTATATCGTGCCTGAAAAGAATTTAAATGTAAAAGCAAACATCCTGAACGCTAAACAAATACGCGAACTGGATGAATGTCATAACATGACCGACGGGGAATGTTAACGACCTCCGTTTTAAAAAACAAACAATATTTACTTACAACACCGTGAATTTATGGGACATGAATACGCTTGCCAGCCTGGAAACAAGAAAACAATACAGATTGCTATTCCTTACCCAAATTATAACCTAAACAGGAAATTATACAGTTGTGTTTAGCATAGCACTCGACCTTAATATCAAGAAAAACGATTGTAGTATCGCAAGGTCATACACTTGAAACGCTACTACGATACATAAGATTAGGTTGTGAGAAAAGCGCCAACGTTTAATATTAACACTGTGAAACAATCAATGTTTGTAATAAACTAATAACTTATGCTGATAACGACATACACAGCGTCGTACGGCGTATCCCGCCCGCTCACACCTCCCTGGTAATAAGCGACGAACCAATTGTAAAACTAATACTAACATTGAATTGATTACCAAAATGGAATCTCTAATCATAATTAAGATTATTTACAGCTACAACAAACACACCATAAACCTACATGAGAATAGAATCACTTATTTTACTACATAAACTTGGGTGTCATAGCTTCAATTGACCAGTCACAAGCTGTTTCGAGCTTCAGCTACAGGTCAGCGAAACCCAAACCTAAATATTCCCTAGTCCAGTTTCTAATCAGGTCGCGGTCGCGGGTGCAGCACACATCACGCACACAAAACAGTTGCCCATACGCACGAACAACACAACTACAGGTTAACGAACCGCCGAGCCACGTGTATACAACAACAACGTAGATAAACCCAATAGTCATGTGTGGGATGCGTTTTATTAACGTTTAAACTTCAGACAAAACGATAAAAGACGTATCGAAGGAAGGTTGACACAATCACAATACATGCTCACTCAATAAGTAAGTCCCGTTTTGAAGATTTCTAAAACCACAAGTCTAAGCACGTCAATACTAAAATGCTAATATTGACCGTAAACGTGATGAGTACATAACTGTGTAACTGCATAGACACTGTAATTTTAGTGTATCTGTGTCACTTTTCCTGTGGACCGCTTACTAGAAGTTGTTGAAAGGCTAAGAACTCAAATACAAAATTCGTTCGTATCGTACCTACTGTGTGAACATCCTGCAACAATACTCATTGTAAACAGTAGGAAACAATGCTGTGGACTAATTAGCAAAGTGTTAACCTATGATCGCCCTTCAACCTTTACTGACACACCCAACGGAATAGTGAATCGGAATAGAGAATTTTATATATTAGAAAAGTATATGTATGTACCCAACTAATAAATATGCCAGTATGTTCACAACAAAGAGAAAATAGAGAAGGACCAGTACACAATCGTTTGGGCTTTCTTTAGAAAAACCTACTGTACTGCGCAATATGGCAATAAATACACCGCAGGTATAACCGCATCAAACCACCGAATCATTACAGAAAATATTATTCTACAAACGAAGTCAACCATTGTTTTTATCATGTAGTAAAATATTAATATTCAAGATCCTACTAATATACCTTCTTAAGCAATAAATTCCAATACATATTACAAAATAGCCCCATGTCAGATGGTATAGTTTCTCAAGTTCCTATGTTCGAGTGTATATTGGCACTCATCCAACGCTGATATCGTCAAATATTCTACAAATGTCAAGGCGGTCGCGAGGTCGACACACTCGCGGTCGAATCAGATTTGTACCGAAATTATTCACACAAGTTTATCAGTTCTGAACAAACAATCGACTAGGTCAAACGTACAATACCTATCAATACAATAAACATACTTATATATTTCTAAATACATACATAATATACATAGAAAACACCCAAACTTCGAAACAAACATTTGTGGTTCACACAAATATTTTATTCGACCCGGGAATCGAACCCGAGACTCCGGAGTCAAAAGTCGATGCACTACCTACTACGCCATCGCCACTGCAGCAGTTAAAACACTTGACATAATTTAGATTGGATATCCCGTCGTTAATTTATAATGCCGAAACGCTACGCAAACGCATCTTATAAGAAGACCTTTATATATTATGTATACTCCAAAAACTATATACAGTCGTCAAATCGCCTTAAACACAATTGGAAATGTAACCAGACCGCGACTATAAGTAGTAAACGACTTGGCAACAACAGCAGAATGACTCCAGGGGAAAATAGTTCGTGCAATGTACGGGTAAAATTAGCCGTAACCGTTAGCAGACCGTTACTCCCGATGCAGGTGCACGCCGTCCTGTAAATCGTACGAATGACTCCCTAGTCACAACTACAGAATAAGCAGGAACATATTTGAATTCTATTGAAATTTTGCAATAGAGTTTGAATACCATTGAAGTTCTTGAAATGGTCTATCCGACTTAAGGAGACGACGTGAAAGGCAACCGCCCATTGCCTAGGCACCAACTGCACACACACACACACACACACACACATATAACGCCTATATCCCCGAAGGGGTAGGCAGAGGTGCATTACACACCCACAATTTGCCAGTATTTTTAGTCCCACGTAATAGGGGGCAAGCCTATTGCCGTCACCGGGCATACATATAATGGGTTATGTCCGAATGAATATAATAAAAAGTAGCAGCTATTTTGTAATTTTGAAAAAAAAATTGAAACCCGTTGCCAGCCGCTATGGCAAAGCCAATTAAAGTCCAAACAAACTGCAAAAGCTCTATAATTTGATGGTTCATCTTATAGGTCAGTGAAGTGTAATTTCGTTAGCCATTCCTAGGACTGCTTAAAAAGCAGTCAATATGCTATTGATCTATTCGTAGTAGTCGTAAAATGAGCTGTAAACAGCTAATAGGTACCTTTACATGTATGTTTAAAAGACCGACAAGATTTTTTTATTTATTTACTTATTTAAGGATCCTACATGGGGCACACTAAAAGTTTTGCACTTTTAGCTAATCGGAACTATTTGAATTTCGAATGATATATTTTTTTTAAACGTTGCAACCTTCTTAGTAATAAAAAAAACAATTGGCGGGAAATCATTTGTCAATTGTTTTTTATCACACATCAAAGTTCTACGTATGCAACGAAAATGGAATTAAGTCAAAAAGATTTTAGAGCGATGATTTTTTATGATTTTAAAAGTTCTCTCTCTCTCTCCGCAAGACTGTGCCGCTCGTCTTCAAAACGCTTTTGGGAGAGAAGCACCTTGTTTGAGCACCGTGAGGCGATGGTTTGCTGAATTTGAGAGAGGTCGAGTTTCTTTACATGACGATTTTTTTCTTTACAGGGCGGCCTTCAACTGCCGTGAACGAAAATAATGTGGCTACTGTTAAGCGGTTAATTGAAGAAAACCCGCGGATTACCTATGAGACAATTCGAGGACTATTGGGGATTGGTATGAGTCAAATTAAGAAAATTTTACACGAAGAATTAAAAGTTAGGAAACTTTGTTGTCGTTGGATCCCTCATGAACTGACAGCGGAGCAGAAGCGGGGTCGCGTGGAATGGTGCTCACAGATGCTACTGAAGTACGACCACGGACATTCTAATGCTGTTTATGGCATTGTCACAGGAGACGAAACGAGGATTTATTGTTTTGAACCCGAAAAAAGAAACAGCAATCTTGTGAATGGGTGTTTGAAAATGAGAACAAGCCAACAAAAAAGAGGCAAGCGAGAAACGTTGGTAAAAAATGATCGTGTAAAAAATCTGTACAATTTCACTTGAAGATCAAAAGAGTGTTAATGCAGAGTGGTATTCTACCATTTGTTTACCCAGGGTGTTAGAAAAAGTTCGCGAAAGCCGCGTTCTCCTACATCATGACAACGCTTCTTCACACACGGCCAACAAATCAAAGTCATTTTTAGCTTCTGAAAAAGTACAACTCGTCACCCATCCTGCGCATAGCCCCGACCTAGCACCCTGTGATTTCTGTATTTTCCCCAAAATCAAAGATTTGATGAGAGGTTTCACTTTTACCAACTCCGAAGAGGCAGTGATAGCGTTCAATCAGCACGTAGAAAACATGTCTTCAGATCTGTGGTCCTCCTGTTTTAAAAAATGGTTCGATTGCATGAAAAAATGTTTGAAATGTAAAGGAGAGTATTTTGAAAAGCAATAAACATAATACTTTGGTTTTAACATGTTGGTTTTTTTAGGTTATGCAAAACTTATAGTGTGGCCTACGTATACATCTAGTTCAATGCTACAATTACCTGCCTTTTAAGTTTCTATATTTGGTTGGTTTTGAAAATAGATTTCAAATGCAGTTTCACATCAGTTCTGACGCGAACCATTAACTATAGTATAGTATAACTCTACGTGCACAAATAATGCAGACCATGCATACATACTGTTAGTCAAGGAATTACAAATAATAAGCAAACAGTGCGTATAAAGAAAGTTAGTGATGGAAACAAATATAGCTAGATAATACGACACGAACTAGCTAATAGTGACATTTTCTACAGAGTGAGACAAAAGTGTCTGTAGGCCAACACTTGCTTTGTGCTATTGTAGTCTAGGTACCTTGTCGTGAAACTAAAAAAGTTGATGTTTCACTCGGAATCATTCAACTAACGTGTTGCGTGTGATGATCAGAGACAAATGTGGATAACAGTGCCATACAAGAATAGTATCGAGATGAATACAGTGAAAATGCACAATCGTCGGGATGTTAGGAGAGCACACAATGCCAGTGTTGGCGCCGCATTGTGTTGCTAACAAACAGATAGCGGTCGAACTGTGTGAATCAACCGTGTTCGGTCCGTCTGTACGTGCGACCTTAATGATTTCATAAACACTCGAACGTATCGCCTGTTTATTAGCAAGACGCGCGGTTGGTACATATAAATAATGATGTTATGTATGTGTTGACGTACGATACATCCAGACGCGTAAGTGGAGGTAGGGCAGGTGGGGTCGGCGGCCCGGGCCCTGCATCCCACCTTACAACAAATAGAGAAACATCCATGTCCATTAAAACGAACCACAGTCGGACCCCATACACACCACTTACGCTTCTGGCTGCTCGGCGATTCATCGTCTTCGAACGAGATTCCTCAATGTGTTAATGTAAAATGGTTCCGCGTCGGTTAGAAGCCGCAAGGGCGACTCCACCTAGCAATGGATGCGAGCGCGAGCAAAAGGCATGCAATGTCCTGTCTACACGTTCTCGAGCGTTAAGAGCATAGTGGTGCAATGGAGCCGAATATTTATCTATGATATTTAAATATATTTATATTCTAATTCTTATCAACGAGTCATCTAATGTGTATTACTGTAACAAAAGGTTACGTTAAAACATATTATTGAACATGTAAACCAAACCAAAGTTGAAATTGAATTAGTGCAATGAAATGTTTAATTATTGACAATCGAAGGTCTCCCCCTAATCACAGTTTAATTTGTACTTGTAATAGTTGTTACTAACAATCGATCTGTATCTATTTATGCAGTTGAGAATATAATGCTTGCATTATATGTCTTCTGAATTGATGACTTATCTAACAGCAGAAACCGTACCTTACCTTAAGGGGATGACTCAAATTTGTTTATTACAAAAATGTATGAAATTATTACTATAACTATCGATAACTTAATAGACCAAGGTCATTATCATTTAGTTAAAGACCCCAATAATGGCCCTTTTCATTATATAGTTTCTTTATCTTAGTTGTTTTTTATTAGAAACACGTTCCACATACATCAGTGGGAGTGATAAATCAATTTTTATTCTGTAATTGCAGTCATTAAGTATGCATCGTATCGAAAATAACAACAACTGATTAGACGCATAATTGCGAAGTTTTTCGATAACATCGGTATGTTCATAAAATGACCCGCGCAGAACTAGAATCCGAAATCTCATAAAAGAAAAAAAGTGTTGTTAAAATATAAGTAGTAGAATAACTAGCCAACAAAAAACTGTAATTAAATTACTAAATTTTAAATAAAATATAAATTAATCTAAGGAAATAAATGTTGAAGAACAGTGCGCGTATTCCGAGCCAAGTATGACACCGAGACCAAAACCTCGCGTGCAGGTCGTCGCTTGCAAATTATAACTTATTGACAAAACGATTAGAAGCCCTTTCATAGGAAACAAACATCCAAGGTTTCAGAGAATATTCAAGTTTTACTTATTATTCATTTCTACAGAACTCTGTTTTACCACATGATAAATAAGCTAGTAACAAGGATATATTTATCTACGAGTGGTAAAACGCTTTTTTTTTCTAATTCCACGGCCCGAGGCCGCGGCCGCTCTTACGTCCGTTGCCGGGTGTATCTGGTTCACACGCAGAAGGTATTTTTGGTGGCGCCCGGCGGAGTGGTAAAACGCTAGACTGCTTATACGGCCAGGGGACAAGACAAACAGATGCCAAATTGTGATCGTTGTCCAAAAATGTATCTAATCTAGAGCGGTAATATTTGTTACCTTATAACAAGTTAACAGCTAAGCTTAGTGGTTAGTAATAGTTTACATCCCGGGAAAAGACATAGATACTACTATGCTACTATGATTGTTATAAAGTTATAACCGACTAGTATTAGTCAAATCCATCAAAAGGAACTATGTCTACACTTTGTGATACAAACCCCGTTATTTACTCGGTATTAATAATATACATTATATACATGCGTATAAGCAATGTATTGTAAACAACGGTAGATAATATCTAATACCCATAATGGTTACACACAACGTTCGCAGAGGCATGGCGATGCGCAATTGTGCAATGATAGCAACGTATCATAATTATTATAATATTAAGTAGTAGCCGCGTCGCGCCGTCGCGCGTTGGTGTCGGAATACGCAACCTTACTCAAGGTAATCAATCGGGTATATAGTCAAACGCAGCCGTAAACCTAATGAAATAAATTGTTTCCAAAGAGTATGTACTTGTTTTTGTGTATAATATAGAGTAGTAGGTATATTATCTAAAGATTTTAGAACTAAAATCTATAATGGCTAATATAAATAATTTTAATTTTACTTTAGGTATGTTATATGCTTGTTTTCATCAAGTTCTTTGGCACAACGTGGAAAGCCTGTACTAAAAAAAGACAGACAGACATAGGTACAATTCTAACCAAGTATGGACATCATTTACAAAATACAATATTCATCTATGCTACGAATAATCTTACCGGTGTGAAGCTGGCAGCCAATTTTAGCAGCCTATAATCCGACTAAATTAAGATGGTCATTTTTGTGAAGTTAACAGCCTTTGCTTTTTTTTAAACGATATTCTTATGTTGTTGTACAATTTATCTATCAAACTATTTAAGCGATTGTTAAAGCATCAATTAGGATAATTTTGCAAGCGATAATTTCGTAAAATGTAATGTACATTATAGGAATTTTTCCAGAGTTAATTGATCATGGTTGCTGGTGTTGTAAGCACACTAAACCCCATTTATTTGGATGTTTTAGACATAAAATCATTACACAGGTATATGTCGCATCGAATAGATTTATTTTCAAGGCGGCAGTTTGATATCTTGACCCAGATATAGTACTTCGAAATGCATCTTAATATTTTCAATACTTGTTTATTCATAGTTTATTGATCATGGCTGCTGGTGTTGTTAGCATACTAAACCCCATTTTTTGGGATGATTTAGGCATAAAATCATTAGATAGGTATATATCGCATCAAATAAATGTACGTTTGAAATGCATGTTCAAATTATCAATTCTTGATTCTTTTCAGTGCTTGTGACAACCCCTTATCCCCAATTTATGGTGATAAAATTGTTATAATAGCTATAGATTATTACATAAAGCGTATTTAAGAAGTAGTTTGGTTGCAGCAGTTTAACTGCTTAACCATCAAATGGACCACTGAAATGAGAAATTGACTGAAAAAGTTAACTATACAATGGTTGCTTGTAATTTTTGACACCTGTACCCGCTTTTATGTATGTTTAAGGCATAAAGTCATTAAACAGGTATATGTCGCATCGAATAGATGTATTTTTAAGGCAGCAGTTTGATATTTTGACCCAAATATAGTGCTTCGAAATGCATCTTAAAAATTTCAATTCGTCATTCTTTTAAGTGCTTGTGACAACCCTTATCCTAATTTTATGGTGATAAAATTGATATACTAGGATAGATTATTACATAAAGCGTACTTATAGACTAGTTTGGTTGCAGCAGTTTAACTGCTTAATCATCAAATGGACCGTGAAATGAGAAATTCACTGAAAAAGTTAACCATACAATGGTTCCTAGTAATTTTTGACACCGTTGCCCGCTTTTATGTATGTTTAAAGCATTAAATAAGTAGAACAACAAACAGAGCAAAATACGAGATCATTTCAAAGATGGCAGTTTTATAATATAACCCTGAAACCAACAGACGAATAAAAGTTTATTTTTCAGAGTTAATTGATCATGGCTGCTGGTGTTGTTAGCATACTAAACCCCATTTATTTGGATGTTTTAGGCATTAAATCATTAGATAGGTATATGTCGCATCGAATATGTATAATTTCAAGGCGCTTCGAAATGCATGTTAAAATTTTAAATTCTAGTTTCTTTTCAGTGCTTGTGACAACCCCTTATCCCCAATTTATGGTGATAAAATTGATATACTAGGATAGATTATTACATAAAGCGTACTTATAGACTAGTTTGGTTGCATTGTATGCAAATAAATGGGGTTTAGTATGCTAACAACACCAGCAGCCATGATCAATTAACTCTGAAAAATCAGCTTTTGTTCGACTGTTGGTTTGAGGGTTATAATATGAATCTGCCACCTTTAATGGTCTCATTTGTTGCTCTATGTGTTGGTCTACCTATTTAATGCCTTAAACATAGTTAAAAGCGGGGAACAGGTGTAAAAAAATCTAGCAACCATTGTATAGTCAACTTTTTCAATCAATTTACCATTTCAGTGGTCCATTTGATGGTTAAACAGTTAAACTGGTTTTGTGCTAATAATTTATTATTAAATGAAAATAAAACTAAATGTGTAAGATTCACCTTACCTAATGTAAGACTTGTTAAAACCAGTGTTAAGGTTAGGGATGATATAATAGAATTGGTCGATGACACTGTCTTTCTGGGCATAACGTTAGACTCCAAATTGCAATGGGGGCCTCATATCGGGAAAATTTCGGCCAGGCTTAGTTCAGCAGCCTATGCTGTCAAAAAGATCCGACAACTTACAGACATTAAAACGGCGCGTCTTGTCTACTTCAGCTACTTCCACAGTATCATGACATATGGCATACTACTGTGGGGTAACGCTGCCGATATTGAATGCATCTTTGTGTTGCAGAAGAGGGCTATCCGGACTATCTATGGAATGGGGTCTCGGGAGTCATTAAGAGATAAGTTTAAGCATATTAACATCCTTACAGTGTATTCACAGTATATTTATGAAATTTTATTGTATACCCACAAGAACAAAAGTAAATTTGTGAAAAATAGTGATAATCATAATCTAAACTTAAGAAATAAGGATAAACTGGCTGTTCCTAAATTTAGGCTTCATAAAGTGAGTAATTCTTTTGCGGGGAACTTTATTCGAATGTACAATACATTGCCAACCGAAATAGCAAATTTATCTGTCAATAAATTTAAAAAACTAATAAAAAGTAAATTGTGCCATAAAGCTTATTATAGTATTAATGATTTCTTAGATGACAAGGCGGCCTGGTTGTAACAACGTAACGAATTGCTCCTTTCTAAATAACTCTGTATTAGATTTAAGATGAAATATTTTGAAAAAAGCCGAGCTGAGTTTCTTGAGGGTTCTTCTCAGTCTCGTTGCATTTTGGAACCCTCGGTAGAGTCACACCAACTTCTGACGAATCTAAATAATTTTCTGAAAATTTCAAAGATAATAAACGTTATTTTATTTTATTTATTTACTGCCGCAACCAATCTAGTCTATAAGTACGCTTTATGTAATAATCTATCCCATTATAACAATTTTATTACCATAAAATGGGGATAAGGGGTTGTCACAAGCACTGAAAAGAAACAAGAATTGAAAATTTTAACGTGCATTTCGAAGCACTATATCTGGGTCTTGATATCAAACTGCCGCCTTGAAAATACATCTATTCGATGCGACATATACCTATCTAATGATTTTATACCTAAAACATCCCAATAAATGGGGTTTAGTATGCTAACAGCACCAGCAGCCATGATCAATTAACTCTGAATAAACAAGTATTGAAAATTTTTAAGACGCATTTCGAAGCACTATATCTGGATCAAGATATCAAACTGCCGCCTTGAAAATACATATATTCGATGCGACATATACCTATCTGATGATTTTATGCCTAAAAGATCCCAATAAATGGGGTTTAGTATGCTAAGAGTACCAGCAGCCATGATAAATTAACTCTGAATAAACAAGTATTGAAAATTTTTAAGACGCATTTCGAAGCACTATATCTGGGTCAAGATATCAAACTGCCGCCTTGAAAATACATCTATTCGATGCAACATATACCTATCTAATGATTTTATGCCTAAAACATCCCAATAAATGGAGTTTAGTATGCTAACAGCACCAGCAGCTATGATCAATTAACTCTGAATAAACACGTATTGAAAATTTTTAAGACGCATTTCGAAGCACTACATCTGGGTCAAGATATCAAACTGCCGCCTTGAAAATACATCTATTCGATGCGACATATACCTATCTAATGATTTTATGCCTAAATCATCCCAATAAATGGGGTTTAGTATGCTAACAGCACCAGCAGCCTTGATCAATTAACTCTGAATAAACAAGTATTGAAAATTTTTAAGACGCATTTCGAAGCACTACATCTGGGTCATGATATCAAACTGCCGCCTTGAAAATACATCTATTCGATGCGACATATACCTATATAATGATTTTATGCCTAAAACATCCAAATAAATGGGGTTTAGTATGCTAACAACACCAGCAGCCATGATCAATTAACTCTGAAAAATCAGCTTTTGTTCGACGTTGGTTTGAGGGTTATAATATGAATCTGCCACCTTTAATGGTCTCATTGTTTGCTCTATGTGTTGTTCTACCTATTTAATGCCTTAAACATACATAAAAGCGGGAAACAGGTGTAAAAAAATACTAGCAAGTCAACTTTTTCAGTCAATTTCCCATTTCAGTGGTCCATTTGATGGTTAAACAGTTAAACTACCGCAACCAAACTAGTCTATTAGTACGCTTTATGTAATAATCTATCCCATTATAACAATTTTATTACCATAAAATGGGGATAAGGGGTTGTCACAAGCACTGAAAAGAAGCAAGAATTGAAAATTTTTAAGAGGCATTTCGCATCACTATATCTGGGTCAAGATATCAAACTGCCGCCTTGAAATTATACCTATTCGATGCGACATATACCTATCTAATGATTGTATGTCCAAAAGATCAATTAGATCAATTAACTCTGAAAGAATTCCTATAATGTACATTACATTTTACGAAATTATCACTTGCAAATGATCCTAATTGATGCTTTAGCAATCGCTTAAATAGTTTGATAGATAAATTGTACAACAACATAAGAATATCGTTTAAAAATAAGGAAGACTGCTAACTTCACAAAAATTACCATCTTAATTTAGTCGAATTATAGGCTGCTAAATTTGGCTGCCAGCTTCACACCGGTAATAATCTCTACCTAACAGCTTCTGATCAAAGCGATGACATACAATGGCAACAACAGAGTAATATACGAAAGGGGGAGGATGTCTCATTCCTTGTTACAAAGTGCTGTTCATAGCAGACAGAAAACTTTCCCGAAAGAATCAAGTTATTGGATTGTATATATTGACCTTACTGAGAGAAAGAATTACACGATCGCGATCGGTGTAACCTAATAGGTTTCGTTTGTCAATAGGTATTTACATTTCCATATTAACTCACAATGCTTTTAATACTAAAAAATACATGTTGAAATTTAATTCGAAAGAAGCCAAAGCAAAACAACCACTGCAATGAAACCTCTCACAAACAGTAAACAGTATAACAGATCTATGTGGTTTCAAAATATCAGGGAGTTAACGTTAACTGGCTGGTATTAGGTATTCTTAGACCTATAAAATTATTTTGTAATTTCAAAACAGAAAGATTGGAAGTCGTTTCTATTTTGTCGAGGTGCCAGTTTTATTTTAACGAACTTGACCTGCCAGCAGCGCGTGTCAGTAGAAGAAGTAGGCCACTTCCATTCCTCAGGTTATGCGGTCGCGGTAAAAATGCAATCAGTAGTTTTAATAGTTTGTATACATCGTTTATTATATTCGCAATCTTCATATGTAGTGTGTAAATTGGTTCTCAATAAAAGCAGTTATGTAGTTGCTCATCTTATAACACGTTTTGTCGTAAAAAGTAAAAACAAAAAGTACCTATATTAGGCGCACATAAACCAGCCACATTACAATTTACTTCAACTAAATTAAATACAAACAATAACCATGGTCAAACATCACGTAGATTGTTCCATCCTCTTATTTATTGCATCCAAGGATGCCATTAAACGTGTCAGTGGGAAGAGAAATGGGTGAAACTTCGAATAAATGGTTATATATGATAAAGTGAGTTTAGAATCAGTTGACTTTCACTATCACGACGACGTACAATTATAAGTAAAACTCAGAATTCGTATGTTGTTTCGGCAATTGTCTACACTAGAGAATAATTTCTGTGTCAGAAGTACAGAGCCAGTCAGGAAATCGTGGCCAGTTACAACATCGTTTATATTTTTGGATGCAAAATTTGCCTTGCCAAGTAGCGAATGCACGCTGCTTGTGACGTTAATATCTCTCCTTTATATAAATAGGCCATAATCAATGAGTAAATTTATGGAACACGATTGTAATTTGCTTGCCATGTAAACTTACTGGATGTATAGTGTAATAGCCAAATTCTATATTTGCTATCCAACTATTGACTAATATAACTTTTTAACAATATATGGTGGATAAATCTTGATGATATTTTGATCATTGCATTCGAAATCTTAAGCGAAGTAAATAAATAAAGTCATAACTTACGTGGGTATTTATTTAGTTTAATCTGCTGATCTTATTTGGAATGATACGTTATCCCAAATTCCGCTCCCGTATGGGCGGCGCGGTTGACGGCCAACAACTCAACGCTCCTTAATAGACCGTTGAGGACCTTGGCCGTCAAAACAATAAGAGGGTACCGCACGATCTCCGGAGAGGCTGCATGTCTCCTAGCCGGGACCCCTCCATGGGACCTGGAAGCAAGAGCTCTTGCGTCATTGCTCCAATGGCGCAAGGAGGCGCTGGAGCGGGACCACAGGCCTACGTCTCGAGAAATCGAGGACCAGCGGTCCCAACTCCACCAGGATCTCATGGAGTCATGGAGGGTGCGACTTGAGCAACCCAGGTGGGGTACCACCACCATCGCGGCGGTGAGACCGATCATGGACGATTGGCTGCAGAGGCAGCATGGTGACCTCACGTATCATGCGACGCAGATCGTTACCGGGCATGGATGCTTCGGTAGCTATCTGTTTCGCATCCATCGTGAGGTCACACCCCGGTGTCAACACTGCGAGGTTTCCGACGACGACACCGCACTCCACACGTTAGTGGAGTGCTCAGCGTGGGCGAGTCAGCGCCGGGACCTCGTAGTGGGTCTGGGCGTGGATATCCTCTCGCTGGAAAGCATGCTCCAAGCCGAGAGGGAGAGGGAGCGTACCCTCCCCGCCGAGTTCCGTAGACAGCGGCGAGGGTGCCGCAGACTTATCTACGCCCAAGACCATCGACCTCCATGATCGGGGCCTGAGGATGGCGGGATCGCCACCCGCCGTCCTTACAGAAGCAGGCTAGAAGGGTTGCGTGCTGGGGGGCCTTTGCCCCATAGCACGAAACCAGATTCACTCACTGACGCGGGATAAAACCCAACCCCAACGACGCGGGATTCTCATCCCGACCTAACCCCCGCAGAGACCACAGAGGTGGTCAAAGTCCGCCGGGCACCATTGGAAATACGTTCTGCTTGTAACCAGAGACGCCAGGCTACGGACGTTAGAGCGGCTGCGGCTAGGGCCGCGGAATTAAAAATTTTAATAAATATTCATATAATATAATATATTTATTATAGTTCTAACATGAAATAAAAAGCCGGCCACGTGCGTGTCGGGCCACGCATAGAGTAGAGATCCGTAGTCACACACACATCTATAACTCCTGAACAAACAAAGTTGTCTAGTCCGTTATAGTTTTCCTTGAAAGTACACATAGACTACCATCATAAATATGTTTAGATTTTTAGAGCCAGTCGTTTAAATTTTAGAGGGGGGGGGGAGTAGAGGGACCCTCTATTTTACCAAAAAACTGAGCTCAATAAAAAAATGGTATTAGCAACCTCTCAATGTTATTAAAAGACCTATCTAATGGTACCCCACACTCCGGGATAGACGCAAGAAAAAGAAAACCAAAAAAAATATTTTCCATAATTTTCTTCTAGCACTTTGTCAACGTAGTAAATACAAAGTTTCATGTTTCATGTTCTTAGGAAGAAAGCCGAGGACAGACAGACGGACAGACATCACGAAACTATAAGGGTCCATATAGTACGTTATCCAAACTTTATTCGAATACAAAGAGCATGAGTTCTAAATGGAATCGTGCACGATGAATGCTAATATCGGGGCCGTGAGGAAGCCGTAGTAGAAATAAACACAATAAAAAGTAGACTCTATACATCAGGATTAGAGTTTATATTATAAATAAATAACAAAGTGCGGGGGGAGCAGCACGTAGCACGTGTTAGGCGACCCGACGCAAGTGAGCTTGACCCAGTTAGTAGATGCACCATAGCGGTCCCTTTCTGAGCACAAGGGCGACCCTTTACGGCAGTAAAGGCAGTATATGCGAGAGCCAAAACGTACCTGGCAAGGTACGTTTTGGCTCACGCATATACTGCCTTTGTTCGATCAAAAATGTACAATACTATGCACACAACAGTGTGTACTATATGATTTAAGATTATTTACTGAAAGAGCATAAAGTTAATTTAATATAAATATAAAGACTTATAAAATATTGGCAGACAAGGCAAATACATTAACCGTAGGTTTGTATCTAAACTTATAACATTTGGCCAGCTGCCGTGACTAGAGATGGGCGCCTACCCGGTAAAAATGGGTGTTTTGGGAAAATACCTATTTTTACCCATTTTTACCCACCCACTTGCTATTTATACCCGGTAAAAATAAAAAATGTAATTATATCATACTTCCACACAAAATTATGACTTTTAATATAAATATATGTGTTCTGTCAATTACAGTGATACTATTTATTATATCATTTGCATTATTTCACAAGGATTTGCATTTTGATTGAAGATTTGCATTAAAGTTACCAGTTAAAACAAGGTGGGGCAGCCATGTTGCAGCCCTAAAAAGTTTGCAAAATTCAAAGTTATCTCTTATGACCCTTGTCGTTCATAAAGATGCCGTACATCTAGCACAAGAAGTTAAGTCCACTCTATTAGATGACAGTTTTTGGTCCTTCATAGAAGTATGCTTAAGTGTTTTAGAACCCGTCACAGAGCCAATTTTCAAATTAGAATCCAATAATTCTAACATTCACACTGTTTTACCAACATTTAAAGATATTAATTCAAAATTAGAGTTTCTACTACCTACTCTCAATATATTAAATGACGAAGATAAGCTAATGACTTTGAATGCTGTAAAAAAGAACAAAAGAGTGTATAAAACCTATTCATTTAGCTGCTTATCTTTTGGATCCAAACACACAAGGCTTGGCGTAAATGAAGAGGAGGACATTTTAGCTATGAACTTTATCGAGGAAATGTCACGCAAAACTCAATATCACTACAATTGTAGATATAGCAAACTACAGAGCAAGACAGGGTTTCTGGAATAACCGCTTACTATGGGAAAATGTAGCAGATATAAGCCCTGTAACTTGGTGGAAGGGACTTTGTTCCAGGAAATGTCTCAGCAAAGTAGCAATACGAATTTTATCTGCACCATGTACTTCTGCGGCTACTGAGCCTAACCTAACCTAACCTAACTACAGTTAAATACCCCCTCGGGATACCCAAATTGTGGTGAGTGGCACCTCCATCACTGTCGGGAGGACCCTGAAATACCTAGCTCTCCTACTCGACAGTCGGTGGGGGTTTGTCGAGCACTTCCGGCGGCTGTCACCAAAACTGGTGGCGTCCGCCAATGCGCTCGGCAGGCTGCTCCCCAATAAAGGGGGACCGGGAAGTGCTTGCCGCCGTCTCTACGAGGGTGTGGTACGCTCCAAGGCGCTCTATGGAGCGCCTATTTGGGCGGATGCCCTCAGCGCCGCGAACGTGGTTCAGCTGCGACGACCGCAGCGGATCGCGGCGCAGAGGGCTGCACGGGCGTACCGCACAGTGTCTTTTGAGGTGGCGTGCCTGTTGGCACGAAGTCCCCCGTGGGATCTCGAAGCAGGGGCCCTTAAGAGGGTCTACGAGGAGGGCGCCCTGGTGCGACAACTCGCCCACTCGAAAAAGGTCGCCCGTTGCCGGAGCAGGTCGATCGTTGGAGACAGGAGGCTCGCGACGATCTGTTCCGGCAATGGGCCTTGAGATGTGAGGCTCGCACTGCGAGCCGGGTGCTCGTGGGGGCCATCGGTCCCGTGCTCCGCCAGTGGGTGGAGCACGCGCAAGGGGCTCCGACCTACTTCCTCACCCAACTTCTCACGGGTCACTCGGGTGGGTTTTGCCAAATTCCTGTGGGAAGTGGTGGGGATTCTGTCGGAGCCCGTTTGTCTTCATTGCGCAGGCGGCGCCGTGGACACGGCAGAGCACACGCTCCTCGTGTGCGCCGCCTGGGACGCGGAGAGGTTGGCCCTCACGGGCACTATTGGAAGAGTGGATTCCCTGCCGGCCTTGATCCAGTCTATGGCCGGCAGCGACCAATGTTGGGCCGCCGTCGCTTCCTTCGCTCGGGAGGTGATGGCGGCCGTACGCTCCCGCCCCGGCGGGCACCAGTCAGGGGGCGACGGCGCATTGCCTACGCCCAAGCCCCCGACTGATAGGGCCGTGGGCGGTGGGACGGGGGGCCCACCGTCCACGCGAATGGCCCAGAGGAGTCCGACGCCCCTTATGTGTTTCGGAGATTTTATCCTAATACTATAGGTATACCTACGTATCTCATGAATAATCATGAATAATCGTATCGAATTGAATCCTAAACATGTGTACCCGGGAAGAAATGAAAATACCCGGTAAAAATGGGTAAAAATGGATTTATACCCATTTTTACCTTTCCTACCCATTCTTACCCGGGGAAGGGAAGGGAAGACGCCCATCTCTAGCCGTGACACGAGCCTCCGAGAGACGTTGCTTCGAAGTAAAATCTACAACATTCAATAAATATTTATCAGACACGTTGTTTACTATATTCGACATGCTTCATAATTATTTTAGGCATTTATTACAACAACTGCGTACTTATAAGATTGAAAACGACAGACCTCATTGAATAAAATCGTAATTTACTAAATTAATAAGGTAATTATGATAATATCATTTAAAATTCATTCGTCATTCAGAACAAAGGAGTGAAGAGGCACAAGTCTGCTATTTACCATTCTTCATTGACTTCGGTCAATGGACGAGACGAAGACATAAGTTGACAATTAAATGCGCAGTGGAAGCGTGCTGGGCCCGTAACCTAATAAAACACCTTATTTCGGTGAAGAACAATTACCAAGAAGTTTACATAACATAGCATCACGCCTTTTTCCCCGAAGGGGTAGGCAGATGTGTGCAAACACACCCACATCTCGCCAGCTATGTTAGGTCCCATGTAATAGGAGGTGAGCCTATTGCCATTTACCGGGCACAAGTTCCAGACTCTGGGATAATTATCTGGGTAAAATTCTAAAGAGAATTATACATTATCCACCAGACCCGGGAATCGAACCCGAGACCTCGAGCGTGGCAGTCCGTACATAGTACCATTGTGCCACCGAGGTAGTCACCCAAGAACAAACCAAGAAGTTTATTCGATTTAAAATGTGTACTGATACATAGACAATGGATGTAGTTAACATAGACCTGTACTAATACCATAGGCTATATATATATGCTATATATATTATGATCAATTGCTGATTTGATGTTATTAACTATTTCTAACATAAATTCGAATTTATACATTCTACAGTAGTACTATAAAACGAGTTCGTAGCCGGAAATGTAGAAGTAATACTGCGCATATAGCTCACTCCAGTGACTATTCATAGGGACTGACCTAAAATAGAGGCGACGACTATCGTACGAGCGTGCTGAACGAAGAATTTGTCAAGCAATTGACCGAGGATAATTCAATGTTTCACACTGAGGTAATCTTCAGCGAAATAAATTTAGTTTCAACTAGGTCAACTCCAACCCGCTTTTCGCTTTGCGAGCAACAAATCGATCGCTAATTCGAAATGTCATTGCGCTGTTTAATTATTAACGATTTACAATCAAGTTAATTAGACGTAGATTATTTATGTTTATCTAAATTTCAAGATCTTCTTTTCGTCTCGATGGACAACACTTATAAATATGTTTTATTAAATCGCCTTGGCCCAGTGCTCTGCGACGCGCGATCTCATTTGGCCTGGCCTCGTATAGGTCCTCTAAAGTACAAGGCTCCGGGAAAGTCGGACACAACAGCATGTGGCTCATGGTTTCAAGATAAATGTAGGGTTCTGTATGATTTCAGGTATGTTAGTTATGAACATTGGTAATTCGGTATATTAATTTTATACAGTCATGGACGTTGATCTGTACTAAAACGAAACAAGGAGCAAATAATATAGTTAATACTCTTCGGATTAGAACAGGAGCCGAACACCGGCCGACAATACACGAACTGAAAAAGATTATCAAACTGAGATGGTTAAATCAAATTAAAAACCCATACAAAACATTTTACTGTTTAAAAGACATTCAATAACATCTCAAACGGGATCAGGAAAGATAACGTGGAAAATATAAAAGTACATACACTACGTTCAGAAACAAAAAGATACTTGGTGTGTCTATCTCGACCAACCCACATGCGATGAGTTAATTCACAAAAACAGCGAGATGAGTGAAAGGGACCGAGGTTAAATCAGTCCTTTCATTCATAAAGTATAAATTATAACCCTCATGGCACCAGGCAATGTCCCTGGATTATTCAAACAACGTAATGGGAACACTGGTAACGAAACTTCCTTTAGCAGTTTGAGACTGACTTCAGTGGTTGGAGTTGTAATATAGTTTAATTATACGCCTCACTTGCTATTGGCTTGTGTTTTTTTATAATGTTATTGTTCTTTGTGCGATTTCCTTAATCATCCAACCACTTAAAATTGAAGGGAAATTGAGGTTCTTGCAAGAATGTTATTTACAGAATAGAACAAACATGGAAACTGTCATTGACATATCACGAAGCATGTGTGTGTATGTTAAAAGACAGACAATGCCACTTCCTTTTAAAATACACACACATGCTTCATGTCAAAAAAAAAATTGTCATGCATGTGTGAATGAATTCAAGAAATTGTCTACCAAAATAGAATAATTGTACCCAAATGTAATGGATATAATTGTACCAACCTGCTAGGAACATACACGTGTTAAGTACCAATGACACTAGCTAATTAAATATGCAAAATCAGTCAAATATTCTCAACGCGTATAAAATTTAAATACATTATTATTAATCAACAAAACCTTCCACATTACAAACAACGCAAAACCCGACTACGATAATTCCTATCGTGTAAGCACCTTGTTACAGGTTATGTGATACTGATTCGAGACGTCCCCGAAGTTAGATCACCTCTTGAATCTACGGACTCAAGCTTGAACTTAATTCAGAGAACAAAATGTAGTTGTTGCCGAACAAGAATTATTTCTTACTAGCTGTCTCGGCGAACTTCGTACCGCCTCAAAAAAACCTTTTAAACCTTCACTGAACTTTTACGAATAATTTGAGATCAAAATTAGCCCAATCGGTCCAGCTATTAGAGAGTTTTAGTGAGACAAACGAACGGCGATTCATTTTTATTTATAGATTGTGCTTATTTCGTTCCCAAAACAATAGACGTTTGTAGTTTGATACAAGTAATTATTACTATTGATGCTTCGTGACAGTGCGTCGAACCCATATTTTAAAGCTTTCTGTGTTTACTGTTTAGGTTTAGTGCATTCATAGTGAAAAGTGTAAATAAATGCAATCAGCAAAATATTATGGATGTGGCAATGCGGATGTAAATTCAGGTGAGCTTGCAAGTGCATCAAGTGGTCTTGTACGGTGCCCACATTGTCCCCAAGCCCGTTTTTTTAAAGGTGAACGCGGATTGAAAGTACATTTTGGAAAAATTCATAAAGTACAAAATGTATCTTCAAACGCGTCTACGATATCCCATTTTTTTCTAAATCAACAAGAAATTTCTGATAATATCGAAATTCCCTTTTGGCAAAGGTTAAGTACCATGAAAAATTCTATTCCGGTTTTAAAAAGAATCCCCCGAGGTACGAGACCCTCTGTGGCTCAATGTTTAGCCTCCTGCATTGGTCAAGTAGTCCGAGAAAATACCTTTAGCGCTTGGGAACAAATGTTAACCTTCACTTATAGAATCCTACACGTAAAGAAAAGGCCGTTGACATCTTTGACGGTCCAAATCAAAGAAAATTGTACAAACAATTTTAACATTTTTAATTCAAATTCAATCCACATTTCGGCCCCTGATTATTCTCAGGCCAAGAAATTAAAACTTGTAGAGAATAAAGTAAGGGAAGGCGACATCAGTGGGGCGGCAAGACTACTTTTTAGTAGCGACGTGCTGGCTCCTTATTCTGTAGAAACTTTGACGGGCTTGCAGAGTAAGTACCCTCCATCCGCAGCTGACCTCTCTTTCCCTGATCCTCCGAACAACGATACAGAAAATCTTGAGACTACTGTCAAGGATGTGCGCACAGCTGTTGACTCCTTTCGTTTTGGATCAGCTGGTGGACTTGACGGTCTGACACCACAGCACCTTAAGGATCTGTTGTGTCCGAGCGCTGGGGAAGCTGGTGATGCATTTCTGAGGGAGCTAACAGCTCTAGTCAACCTCATGCTCTCAGGCAATGTGGACAGAGGCATCACAGATATTTTGTATGGGGCCAATTTATATGCCCTTAACAAGAAGGATGGTGGCATTCGTCCCATTGCCGTAGGTAGCACTTTGCGGCGTTTGGCAGCCAAAATTTGTTGTCGTTTTTATAGTACGGAGCTTACTACCAAATTTCAGCCCTTTCAATTAGGTTTTGGTTCAAAAGGAGCCCACTGGAAGAGATTTCTTAGAAATAAGTGGTGCCTTTGTACTATAACTCTATCCTACTGTTCTTATCTCGCTCTTCCTTCTTGTGTGTACATAAATAAATAAATAAATAAATAAAAAAATAAAAGGAGGTTGTGAGGCCGCAATCCATGCGCTTGCAACATACCTTGACAGTAGCGAAGATGGAGAGGTCATCTTGAAAGTTGACCTGAAAAACGCCTTCAACTCTGTAAACAGCGACACCTTGCTGACACAGACCAAATTAGAAACCCCCAAAATATTTAATTTTCTTTGGCAATGCTATAGTCAGCCAACAAAATTAATTTATAAAGAACACCTTTTGAATTCAGCCGTTGGATGTCAGCAAGGTGATCCGTTGGGACCAGTCATCTTCAGTTTGGCCATTAACCCAATAATTCAAAAAATAAAATCCAAATTCAACATTTGGTACTTAGACGACGGGACTTTAGGGGGAAAAGTA
Source organism: Nudaria mundana (assembly GCA_963556515.1). Taxonomy (NCBI): domain Eukaryota; kingdom Metazoa; phylum Arthropoda; class Insecta; order Lepidoptera; family Erebidae; genus Nudaria; species Nudaria mundana. Next base: position 19,814,768 of record OY748301.1, read on the forward strand.
GAGACAGTTTTACAAGATTTAGCCTTAATAAAGAACGAGTTTCAGTCAATTGGCTTAGAACTGAACCCGAATAAATGTGAGATTTTTATATCTGAAAACACAGATAAATTAACAACAATCTCCAAATTCAACTGTTTGGCCCCCAACATAAAAGTTTTGGACAAAACTTCTTTACGCCTCCTAGGGTCCCCGATTTTAGAAGATGGCTTTTCCACTTTTATCGAGGAAAACAATTCAAAATTTTGATCAGGTTATTGATAGTCTATGTAATATCAGTATTCATTCAGCTTTCACTATTCTTCGTTTTTGTCTTTTCGTACCCAAATTTACACATGCCCTCCGTTCAGAACAATTTTGGAAAAATTTAGAAATTTTGGGCAGACTAGACAACTTAATACAAAATTCTTTGTGTAAAATTTTAAATGTAAATATTAATGACCGGGCCTGGGTCCAAGCGTCTCTTCCAGTTCGCTTGGTATTCGTATTCTACGAATACCTAGTATAAATACTAGGTATTCGTAGAGTCACAGATGTCAGTCTGCCAGCATTTCTGTCGTCGGTCCATAGCACCGAAGAATAAGTCAGGAAAATTTTGTCAAATACACTGATTGATTCCGAGGTGCGATGCAAGCCCAATGCCATAAATGCTTGGAGGATGTCTTGTCCCGACACTGACCTGCCCTCACGCCTAGGCTCACACACGCCTACTAGCTGTTGGAGAATGGGAGTCAGGGTTATGGATCCAGGCGCTCCCGTCGCCCAACATCGGTACAATGTTGGATGACACAACCTTCCGTATTGCCACTTGCCTTCGGCTGGGTACACCTTGTGTATCCCCGCATCATTGCACCTGTGGAGTAGCCGTCGATAATCTGGGACACCATGGCCTTTCTTGTAGCAGAAGCGCAGGTCGTATACCTCGGCACGCTATTCTAAACGACATAATTCGTAGGGCTCTTTCCACCGCAGGTCTTCCGGCCGTACGTGAACCAAATGGTTTAGCACGAAGCGATGAAAAGAGACCGGACGGTATGTCGTTGCTACCGTGGAAGATGGGAAGGCCTTTGGTGTGGGACGCTACATGCGTTGACACCTTAGCACCTTCACACCTTCCAAGCACATCCGGATGTGCCGGCGCTGCTGCTGCATCGGCTGAAGGCCTTAAACGGCGTAAATATGCTAACCTAGCAGGTTACATATTTGAACCGTTTGGGGTTGAGACACTGGGGTCATGGGGTCCGAGTGCTCGCCGCCTTTATAGAGACATTGCTAAACGCCTAATCGATGCTTCTCAGGACCAGAAGGCTGGCTATTTTCTGGCCCAAAGAATAAGTATCGCCATCCAACGTGGCAAAACAGCCAGCATTCTGGGAACCTTCCCAGTCGGCAATGACGCGGAGGATTTTTTAAACGATATTTTGTAATGTAAATATTTTTAGTCTATAATTATGTTTATTTTGTATATTGTAATTCTTATTGTAAATAAATTTACTTTTAAACCTATTGATGACACTACTGCGGTATAAAGGTCAATGGTATAACCATATTTGCACGCAAAAATAAATAGTTATTATTTCTAACTTAGCAAGATGATTCTCCTGACAATTTTTTTCTTTCGATTTAAGCTTTTACAATGTAATTTTTCACAGTGCATATTAAATACGATAATTGTCGTAACTGTAAGTCAGTCAGACAACATAATGATGATGCATTAACTAGCGGTTATGAAATCAGATCGTCACGTAATATTGCATGTTTCCTATGATACTAGGTAGAGGTACCTACTGGGTATGTCGTACAGTCTTATACTGATAAGCGTATTACTAAGGCTCCGCTGTCCGTCTGTCACCAGCCTGATCTCATGAACCGTAATAGTTAAGACAGTTGAAATTTTCTCAGAATGATGTACTTAAGTATTTCTGTTGCCGCTGTATGATAAATGGGGGCTCACACAAAAAAAAGTATTTAGGGGTTAAAAACTAAATACTTAAAATTAGTATCCTACACAGACTTTATATCTTACATAATTTCTGTATCTTAAGTTTCCGAAGTGTCTCCAATGTAAATTGAACTGTCTTGGAGCCTATATAAAATGTAATATAATTATTTCAATTGATTGGGAAAATCCAATCAAAGATACTGATTTGAATGAAACTATGTTATATTTATTTTTATTTTTCTTAAAATCGAATACATGGTTCCTAAGAACAGATCTTCGTATGTGTTGTAGTTTCAGACTTTCCCACACTGACTCAATAAAATGTACATACAGGTGTCCAAAAATTTAACGATAAGCCGGAACTGGTCGATGACTGTACCGGAAATAATTAAAAAAAAACTAACTCATTGTTTTAAAAAGTTACATTCATTTTTAGAAAAATTATTTTATGCACAAATGTGAACATATTTACCACAATTTTTGATGTATGAGATACTGATACCTAAGTAACACAATTAATATGACAAAAAAACATTGTAGTTCTTAATACAAAAATAAAATAAATAATTTTTTCCTTAAAATTTTACAATATTTTAAGTTTTTATCAACTTTGACTACCTGCTACCGTGTAAAAAAATGTATGAAAGATACCATGGAATGTTCTTGCAAAAATTGGCGCAACTCATCAAGATTCTAAAATGGTATAACACTATTATACTTCTTGCAAGAATTCTCAGATATTTTTTTTCAAAGCTAAGCTGTATTTTGTTTGTCGTTATAAACCGATGCCTTCGCAGGATTCTCAGTATATCTCTGGGAGCGCTGCAGTGAGACTCCGATCAACCAACAAATCAAACGCCGCAAGTGGAGTTGGATTGGCCATCCATACTCTCCGAAGGGACAAGAATCACATACCGAGGCAAGCTCTCGACTGGATCCCTCAAGGAAAGCGCAAACGTGGTCGCACGAAACAGACCTGGCGGCGGACTATTGCTGCAGAAGTGAGTACATTAGGGAAGACTTGGAGCGAAATAAAGCGCGAAGCTCAAAAACGAACGGGATGGCGCTGCACTGTGGACGCCCTCTGCCCCACCTAGGGGACTTAGGACCTTGAGTCAAGTCAAGTAAGTCAAGCTGTCTTTTAAAGGAATGATTGTAACAACATAATGATTAGATGCTGTGGCCAAAAATGTGAACCAGTTTGTTAAGTTTGTCAAGTAAAAAAAAAATAAAGTGACAAGCAACTTTGAGATCTGAATGACAAGACCGAATAGCTAACAATGAACTTAGCAAGGACTTTAGGACGATAGGCTATAGAACTCGGATCAATAACGTGTCTAGTTCATCGACTTAAGTCTCATCCTCTGTGATTTATATTTGTAATTTAGTTAATTCCTTTACATACATTAACGTAATACAATGCTAAAGTGTGTATTGTAAAGCTGGTTTTCTAAGCCCATACAACTTATGTTTCTTATATCTCCTCATAATGTACGGGTGGATAAGAAATCCGTTGCAAAATATAACCGTTTAGTAGGTAAACTAGTAAACAAACTAGTTTATAAGAGAAGCGTCCAGAAGGAGCAAACCTGAATTCTGGTTGTGCACATCCTAACGGCAATACTGTAAAAGCAAATTTTAATAGTAAAGTGACAGGTTAAAATGAAAAATATTTTTAACAGATTTTGTACACGTTTACGTTACTGATACTGTTGTTCAGTAAACCCGTTGTTCCACAATACAATCTTGTTGTTGACGTGGAAACATAACTGGCGCTAATCTGTGACCATAGATGAGCTGGTTATAAAAACACATACATAGGTATATACAGTCACGCCTCTTGGCCATTGGAGTAGGCAGAGCCTAAGGAATTCCCTTCGCTGCTATCCTGGCTATACTTCTTTCGCTTCTTCCACTTTCATGCTCGCTCTCCGGTTGACCTGGCTTTTTATCAAAACCTCTCCGATTTGGTCTTAGTACGTTCCCCTAGGTCGACCCTTACCTGCCTGTCCATCCACGCCCGTCTTATGTAACTGTTTCGTCAATCTCCTTTCATCTCTCTACGTGTCGAAATCACATGTATCCCTTTTTCTATCTTAGTAACTACATCTTCTGACACAACGCAACGTTCCCGTATCACGCTATTCCTCACTTTATCCACAAACGTTACCAACCGACCTCATTTCCACCGCCTTTATTTATACACTTGTATTATATGTTTGTATCGCATGTACTTACATGCGATACAAACATATGTACACTTTAAAACGACTCAAAGCGAAATCAAGTCATGCAAATATGATTGAACATTCAATCACAAATCCCCTCGCGAAGTTTGTGTAGTGATTTTCTTATTGATTTGCCCAAATCTTGCCATTCATTCTATCACTACTTTTTACATACTGCTCAATCTAAGAAGAATCTTTGTGTGTTATTTTTTGTATCAAACACATCATTTGATCTTTTCTCTCGTGATCCTAAATAATTTTCGTGAGACAAAACAAGAAAATGTCTCACTAGCGATACAGCCACAAAGCAACGAATTTCGGACCTGCGCTGCAGTACCGTTGATCTATGGATACAGCACATCCTTCATACAATTTTGATTATAAAGTAACTTCCAAACGACCAGTTTAGTTCTGAGAAAAGTACAAATTAAGTAGGATTGTGTTGAAGTCAGACCACTTCATGATTGCAAAACCACGATACCGCCTACGGTGTTAGTGGCGTGAGAAAGCCACACGGATTAGTATGAAATCAGGAATCAACATTGATGGCCACAACGTCTCCCGCCATTTATCTGAAAGGGGTTAACGTGCTGCTTTCACTAGCAAGGTCACTGAAATTATATCAGTACTAACTCACAACCGCAAGGATACGAAACTCAATATAGTTTATATATTGCGTAATGTGACTTCGAAACTGAAAAGTACGTAACTGACAAAATATGCTAGAAATACAAAATAGTAATAGTAAAACGGCAATAAATAATAACCCTCAAACCTTAGAACGTAAGACAATTTATAGTTTTCAGCTAAGAACAAACCGCTAGAACTTCGTGCTCATTTCAATTCTGCGAGCTCGTCGCTCCATGAATGAAGGCTGTTTTACTTCATAATATGAATTATAATAAGTACCTAGCCAAGTTTAACTGAATTTGAACAATTATAAGAACGTATATTATAATATAGTTATAATATACTACATAAATAATTATTATCGCTCCGATGTATACTTCAATTAAAGAGGGGAATATTGACTACCTTGTAGGGTCCAGCTATAAATAAGTGACACTGCCTAAAGATAACTATAAAAACCGAAGAACCAGTGGCAGCATAATTAGTCCTCAACATTACATCATCCAGTCTACAATACAAACAACTACTAAGGACCTAGATAACAGAATTAGATTCTACCTATCTAATGTCCAACACCACGATAGTATCAATAATACTGTTTTAGCGGGAGTAGCCCTGGAGCGAGACGGCGCCTTAACTGGTTCCGTGAGTCGTTAGCCCTGTGTATTGTTTGTGCTCGTGTCCTGGCCGACAGCCTGCCACAGCTAACTCCTGACTTTTAGAACAGTGATGTTTAAGAATCTAACGTTTAAACTTCCACCAATGTAGTACGAGATCTAACATTATATCCTTTATTTCTAATACATAATACGTAACTAGTTTGTATTTACAATACTTGATTGATATTTTGCAATACCAATCCAAAAAGCCTTAGTAGGTGCCTTCTTACAACTTCATCATTATAAGACAAACGATGAGTATAAAAAAATGAGACAAACACATAATGTATTCTGTCAGTCTGGACGTATATGTACACAAATAAACGTACCATTAGTTACTATAAAACTGTAACCTGTAACTTTGTATAAAAAAGATTGGCGGCGTCAGACAACAAAGGTAGAAACGATACACCGCATCATACCCGACCCGTCCCAGGGTCCATGGCCCTTAGACGCGATATTACGCAGCATGCAGTGGCGCGAACGGGACCACAGGCCACAGCTCCGGCTCGGCTGTCTGACTGTCTGTATGCAGTTGTCGGTCAACAACCGGCGAGACACCTCCGATCGATACAGGACCCCTCACACTCTACCGAGCACAATTCCCATATTACAAGGGTAATGACATTACCAGTCAGTATCGTATCTAATCAATTCTCAAGCGTAGTCTGACGCTTGAGAATTGTTTCAGACGCATTGAGAATCTGTCCATGTTAATAATATTATTATGTTTAAATTATAAAAACGTATGGATGTTTGTTTGTGGCTCCATCACATTCTAAGTATTGAACCGACGCGCGACGGGGCTGATATTAGAAATACAGGTGTTTCTGGAAAAGAGTCATCTAGTATAAGAATAAACTTTTGCGCACAGCGGGGCGAGCATGGCGGTAGGAAGAGTTTGTCGATAACCAATGATATCACAGAAAATGTCAATGACACTTTATTAGAAATTTCCTGCTATATCATTGGTTATCGAAAAACTCTTCCTACCGCCGTGCTCGTCCTGCAGGTAGAAGTTGGTAGGTTGGTTGCACAACTACTCTACGCGCTTATTTAGTGATCTATGATACGTGTCAAGACTGTATCAATACTTCGCAACACATCCGTATAGTAAAATAGTCGTCTATGACGAACGAAAAATTCTGATTAAAAGAGATCTAAAGTGACACTGCCCCCTGATGGAAAGCCAAAGTGACGTCTAGCGATTAGTCACTTTCATAGCACACAGTACTATCTCCACGCTCCGCATGAACCCAGGGTTGAAGGTGGGAGAAACAAGTACCCATGCAAGGCGATCCAGGCGATCGTTCGACAGAGGAACGTGGCACCTCGGCCAAGCACGCGTTGTTTGAGATCGAATTGGCGAAAGTGGACTCAGGTTGAAGAGGTCTTCAGGACACTCACCATGGTAAACACGACGATAGAATTCTGCCAAGGAGGCAATCGCTCTTCGCTGCGCTAGCGGTACAAGCCGTCTCGTCACCTCCGGACAATCTATAATGCGAACCGAGAAGGAAATAGTAGATTGGATTCCTAGACAAAAGTAATTAATTCATGTGAAATGTAATAAAACATGTACAAGGGTAATAGGTCCACACCATCTAGTTCATTAATTTGGTTCTTGTTATCTGTGTAGATAAAGCTAATGACAATTGTGTCCCTTATATATCAGCACCATTAATTTACCTAGTGCTACAGTATAAACTAGCCCTAACAGCATGGCAGAGACAACTTTAGTGCATCAACATATTTCAAACCATGATATTGCAGAAAATATTGGTCACTAACTTGCTTGTGTGTTACTTCCCAAAATATATAATGTCTTGCTTGGATAGTACAAACTTTTGATTTCCCCTTTTAGGGGGATCTACCACCCCGTTTACCCAAAGGGTAAAATGGTATGGTAGAACTTACAGTGACAATTAACTCAACATTTATTTTGGCTGTTACTCTTTAGTATTTCTTATTAGTAGATTCTGATCTTGGACAATTGAAATAGCTTTGATGATAGTCAAAATAGAGCATCAACCACATTAAGCAACTACAGTTCCTTGATATCATAGTAGTACACAAAGAGGAATACTAACAATAAAGAGAGATATGAAGGAGAAGTACCTAACAATCTGTTAGGCAGAAGTCGGCAGAACCAAGTAATAGCTGACAACAATGAGTCTAGTGTACAAAGTAAGTATCTACAATTGGTATACTGCATTCAAGACCATATTATGCAAGTTTTTTAATGTCTTTCTCCTAAATATTTCTATAATGGACATACAATATGGAGATTACAAGAATGTAGAATGTATCAAGTGGTTAAAAAATCTATAATAGTAGTTAGTCAAGACTACTATACCTATGCCACATTATTAATTAAAAATAATTTAAAAAGGTGAAGTTAACCGTTTAGTGACAATGGACAAGAAAGCCTTCCTGATTATTTAAAGAAAATACGTCGTGTGATATAACAATAATAATCAGCTTTGTAGCAGTTTATGTCTGCCATTTTAGGAGGAGACCTTGCGAAATATCGCCCATATTTTTCCCTTGATATTAGACAAATAAACGTAAACAAGCTGTTATCTTCGCTGGAAATCGTTTTCTAGGTGAGGAAGCCAAGCCACCACATTATTTCTGTGTTGTTACAAAATATACGATCAGCTGATTTCTTTGTTTGACTGCTACAATGCTCATCGACACATTGTGAGCTGTTATGACACGTCAGACTCCTCACAATTAATATTAAACTACGTAAAACTCTGCTTTACTAAATTACAGTAACTCTAGATTGCCCTGATTGAGATTTTAGTAAATAGATAACACATAAACAAACCTTGAAAGTTCTTACCTTTGTAGTGGACTCTAAGATTATTTTGCGACAACCCGATGTAGCTGAATTTGTCTTTTGTGCTCCATGATCTTGGCAATGGCGTTTCTTCTTCACACACATTAGGATATAACAATTTTAAGCGGTCAACAGTTTCACTTTGCACTTGGTTTTGGGAATCCATCGCTCCCCGTCCACTACCCATCGCAGCCATTTCTAATTTCTGCAACAAATTCATGTCATGTCAGTCTGTGACGTCACATTAATCGAAGGTTTCAAAAGCTACCACAAGGTGGCAGCATGGTAGATAAATAGAGACACGCTCTCGCAATCCACAATCGTAAACCTATAGACAAGAATCTATTAATTTTCGGAGTTTTTATTATTTACACCTTTGATCTTAAGAATATCATTGATTTACACTTGAAAAGTTATAATTGCACGGTAATCTTCAATCTGCAATTCTGATAATCGTACGAATTATCAGAAACACTCTGGTCTAATTTATATCCATCAACAACATAATGTACGTCACACTAGAAACCACTTGAAAGATAAAACTTTAGCGATTACTTCCACCTGCATTAAATTACCTTGGAACTAACATTTCCGAAATATAAAATGGCTAATGTTCCAAAGTTTGTTAAAGATATAGAAACTGAAGTTCAGACAAAACTTTGTGAAGTAAAAAAAACTGATAGTGAGTTATTAGAGGTACAGCAGTTATACAGTGATGAAATTTTAGAGGTAGGAAGAAAATAGTGTGAGATTAGGTGAGATTCCTATTGCGATAAAGCGAGATCCAAATTCATAGTAAATAATAACATTGTTTTCTTTTTATTTAAACAGATTTATCAAGAGGCTTTCAAAAGGTTTCTATCGGGGTCTATCACGTACTCGAAAATTCTTTGTCAAATTAGGGATGCTTATGAAAATTCATTACAAGTCCGGGATCAACGAATTTCTCAATTCGTCACCCAAGATGTAATTATATTATTTTTCTAATTCTTGCAGAATTTTGTCTGTGTATAACAATTTCTCTCTCAAAAAAAGAAATTATAGCTTGACCTTGACAGCCAACTGACTCATCATCCACCAGCAGCGATGCTGTTGAACTACAACAATAATATTTTCTTTGGAGCGACTGCACATTTCAGACCTCCACGCCGAATGGTCGATATGGAAGCTATTATATATATAAAATTTGTATTACCTCCTTTAAAAAAAAAGAAACTGGCATAAGAAGGGAAGAAGAAGAACCGAATAGAATACTTGGCTTTCCATTGCCATGAAAGACTTACTAGACTTTAGACAGTCCAAAAATACTGAACTGGCAGTATGATCAACCGACCTTCGCCTGCTCCAATGGATGAATTTCAAAATAACAACATCTGACAGCAAAGAGAATATAAGCACTATCTGACAGATTTGACAAGATTTGATTGATATATATATATATATATATATATATATATATATTTATATATGTATAGATTATACATACCTACATAATAATATTTTATTTATACTGGTACATAGATTAGATTATGTAGATATTATTATGTATTTGTTGGTTGTTTGGATTTTTCTGCCTTGTTACGTTACTTACCCATTTATTCATACCTACTAAATGTTTAATGCAAATCAAATTGTTCAAGAATCACGGTCATATTGTTCAATATTGGTCTGGTGTTATAATTAATTCAGTACGTACTTGAATATTTGAGTTTTTAAATAGGTACCTATGTCATCCATATCCACTGATAAGAAGAGTGTGTTAGTTCTGGATGCAGGTTTCTCTGGACAACTCGCACGCCATGTAGGAACCACCCCAGATGGCGATCCATTATGGTGTTCGAAGTTCCTTCAAGCTGATCCTGATGGAGTTTTCAAGACACATCTTGATTTCTTACGAGCCGGATCAGATGTAATTGAGACTAACACGTATCAGGCTTCTGTAGGAGGTTTTGTCAAACATCTTGGTGTAACGCCTGAAGAAGGTTATAGACTTATAATTCGTGCGGTGGAACTTGCCCAGCAAGCACGCACATTTTACCTAAAAGAGTGTCTCAAAGATAATAAACCTCATCGGAATATTCAAATTGCTGGTGCTGTTGGCCCTTACGGTGCAAGTCTTCATGATGGATCCGAGTATAGTGGTAGCTATACAAATAAAATCAGTGCTGAGGTGATAAGAGCATGGCATGCCCCAAGGATCAAAGCATTAGTTAATGCAGGTGTCGATCTCTTAGCATTCGAAACAATACCCTGTCAAAAGGAAGCTGAAGTTCTTGTTGAAATGTTGAAAGAGTACCCACAAATGAAGGCTTGGGTCTCCTTCAGCTGCAAAGATGAAAATTCTCTTGTTAATGGAGATGAATTTAAAAAAGCTGTAAGGAGATGTTGGGACATGAATCCTGACCAACTGATAGCCATCGGGGTTAACTGCTGTCATCCAAAAATAGTAGCCAAATTGTTGAAGGGTGTTAATAATGATAGAGTGAAGATTTCCTTTGTGACATACCCTAACTCTGGCGAGAAGTACAAGCCTGCGGAGGGGTGGGTCGGTAAAGAAATGTGTGAGCCCCTAGCTAATTTTGTAAAGGAGTGGCTTGATCTTGGAGTCAGGTATATTGGAAGTTGTTGTAGAACAACAGATGCAGATATAACTCAAATTAAAGAGCAAGTACAAATTTGGTTAGACAAAACAGCAAATGTTCCTTAAAGTGGAACTTTAATCTGCTGAACATCACTTAAGCTTAAGCTTGTTGTCATTGACATAATATATTAACAGGTGGGCTGAAAAGTAGGCTCGCATAGAAAAAAATACATTGTTTGATAGAATTTGATTTAATTTTATTAAATATGAGGGCTACAATGATTACATTATTTACAGCGGTCATACAATTTTTTAATACTTCAAAATAGTCTTCAGTTGTTTTTCCTTTAGAGTAGGATCTTCAATGAATATTATCACAGAAATAAAAATACTATACAAGTACACATGACCTATCTCATACTACGACGGGCGCGTTTTAATGGCGTCTATAGGAAAGGCTAAATAATTTTCGATAAATTCCTAATAGATGGCAGTATTTTACATTTTAATCCCACACGAACGAACATTTTTTATTGTCCCGATTTTTTCCTAAGAGATGGCTGTATTTTAACTTCCTATCAGAGTTCATTGGAGAGGAGATTATAATTAGTAAAATTTATTACGCATATTTGGACTTTTCATTTGTCTTGATAAAATAAAATGTAAGGTATAAGTACTTACATAATAGAAGGTAGAGGAGGTTCAATAACCTTATGATAAATCCATCGTGTTTGGACTTGTTGATTTTTTTATTAAATTCTATTATTAGTTACTTACCTATAAATATGATGTAAGTAGGTTTACTACGGCTGCGTATACCCGTATCAGTATTCGCATCGCATATCATCATCAGTCATCAACATCTTATTTAATAATACCTTTAAACTTATATGTATACAATCACGCCTCGAATGGGTAAGCAGAGACATGTTATACGCCCAGTTTTAGGTAGTAACTTTGTTGGTTCCACGTAATTCTTGCCGTTTTTGGGAGTTTTTACGTTTGGCAGGTGCACCACTTGCAGATGAGATTGACTTGAGACTTTGGGGTCATAAGATCTTGGTGGGAGGGATCTTTATAAATTAGTATGCCTACTTAATAATTATAGTAGTTAGGTTACTGCTGCTGCTACTGCTGGGTGCCCGTGTGATATCGTAGTATAGTTTTCACGTTCCCAATTCTCACAGGACAGGAACACATCACCGGAAAACAAACAATAAATCAAATATTTTCCCTTTATAATATTAGAAAGTATGGATATAAGTACCTTGATAAATAAACGACTAACAACATAATATAGGTAAGTATAGGTAGGTACTTACTTACAACATATATACATGAGGAACTAACCAAGTTACTGGCGAAAAGTGGGCATATAAAATACCTCTGCTTACCCTCTCGGATTATTACCTATGCAAGCGGCTTTGATACCTATCAAAGAAGCTTGTTGCTTGTGACCGAAGCAGGTGCACCACGTGCAGATAAGGTTGGTTAGGTACCTATGTCTTAGCGGGACCCGGTTACAACTTTACACCCTTGACCTATAAATAAATAGTAAGTACGTAAGTACCTACCTATAGTAAGAAGGTACTAGGTAATAGCGGCGCTGGTTCGTCCGCGGGATAGTGTTTTTATTCCTAATTCCCACCGCAACACATTACCGGGATAAAAAAGTAGCTAATAGCTTTCAGGGAAAGTACTTGGGTACCTAGATAGTTACATATTTGTTAAAAAATCTTCCAAATCGGTGCAGTAGGTGGCAAAAACTCGGCATATAAAATACCTCTACTCGGCGTGAGTAGAGGTATTTAATATGCCGAGTTTTTTTTTGGGATTGGAAAAAAAGCCCGTCAAAAATTGACACAACAACCGACTTTAAATGAACGAAATGGGACCAAATTGAAATAGGACCACTTGGGAAGTAGTACCTTTCAATTTAAAAAAAAATTAAATCGGTTCACCCAGTCTAAAGATATAATAAGGTAACAAACATCTTAACTCCTCCTTTTTTAAAGTCGATTGAAAGCAGGCTACATCTACTAATTAATGGTCGCCACATTTGATAACGCCCGGATGCGTCGCTCGGGGCGCGGGCGGCTCCGCTCCGAACAGCCCGACCGATGAATGGCGCGCTGTGTTTAGAGGCCTTTTAGGGATAGCTAAGCTACTTGTTTGTAGGTGTCAATTTCAACAAGATTCGTCCTCGGCTTTCCTCCCAAACGGTTAGTGCTAGAAATATGAAATTAAATTAAATTCAGGAACGTATGTACTGTTCCTGAATTTAATTTAATTTCATGTATAGTAGTTAAGAAGTTTATTGTGTTCAGCGCCATCTATTAGCATGTTTAGCAGACTTATCGATCAAAAACAGTTTTTAACCAAGTGTCTGACTAAAATTTGTCACGGCTTAAGAGCCCAAATATTATTCCTCTAGTCATAAAAAGATTTATATAATATAGACATTGACTTTCTAGATTAAAATGGGGTTTACCACATCAACTTTTAGAGACTGATATAAGTAGCGCCACCTAGTTTAAAAATGATCAAATCTTATTGGTCCCGTTTTCATGTTCGAGATAGACTCGCAGTGAAATTATCAACTCAACTCAAAAATATTGATATAATATAGTAATATAGGTAAGTAAGTAATGTAGGTTATAAAATAACACTTATTAACTTATCCAGCCAGCCGACTTTTGAGTCTTTCCACGCTTTGGAGTTGGTTTATCATGTGCAGTCCACTCGGCCGGCCGACTGTCAATTGGACTCCGGTGTGAAATGATATTGAGTGTTATCGCCTATTTGCGTCCATTTAGTGTAGTTGGTAGGTTTGAGCAAGTATATAAAACTGTTCGTATAGTATTTTCGTAACATATTATATAGTCTAGTTTAAGTTATCAGACACTTTTAGACAAATCATTTCGTGTTTTATTTTATAAATTAAGAGTTTCCTTCTTTAATTGTTTACAAAGTCTATATTTTGTTCTAAATTATTAATTATTTGTGAAGCTAGATGTAAGTACGGGAGACGGGAACGGAAAAAATAAACAGCCCAGCTAAGCTGAGGTCCAAGTCCTCTATAATTGTATGTTCCAAATTACCACGCAGTTTAACTCGCTAATAAATAAAATAAATAATAAATATTAATGGACATTCTCACACAACGTCATCTAGCCCAAATTAACCTAATATAAGCTTGTGTTATGGGATCTAGACGACTGATAAACATACTTATATATTTCTAAATACATACATATTATACATAGAAAATACCCAAACTCCGAAACAAATATTTGTGGATCACACAAATAATTGAATCGACCCGGAATCGAACCTGGGACCTCAGGGGCGGCAGTCGCATACTCATACCACTGAGCCACCGAGGCAGTCATAGGCAGTAATAGTAAATAAGCAAGATAGAATAAACAGACTCTAAATCTAAGCTAAATTTTCGGTTAAGAAAATAAAACTCATGTGGGGTAAATGAGTGTCACATTAAATTAGAATATTGATATTTATAAAAAAAAAGATTATTGAGCGTAGCGAGCGGAGCTCCTTATCAGGTGACTCCAATGCAACTCGATGTGAAATTGTTTCTCGACAACTAACCAACCGATTTTCACCATTTTTTCAATCAAAAATCAAGCATTCTCAGGAGCAGGTTTTTGCTCCTTATAGATTGATAAATGCCTTAACAGAAATAGTCGCTTCGCTCAATTGCATGCTGCAGCGCAGTACCACGGCAGCGACAGCAGTTCCTAGCTTTTAAATTAAATACGTAGGTACCTACTTTATTTTGTACGATTAAATGTGGACGCTATCTGTAGATCGGTCCTATGAATGTGAACAGTGCTTAAAAAATATATGGATTAGTAACGCCGCCATCTATGTGTCAGCCTACGAACTTTCATTTTTTATTTTGGTGTTGAGTTTTGTTGTGTATTTATATTATACTGAAACATTTAATAAATATATTAATTATCAGCCTGTAGATACATGGAGCAGTGCTGTGCTGACAGAGATTAGGTTTAACTTAATGTCATCCATCAGATGGTAGCGTAAGCAGTCATAGAATGGTAATTAATAATTCAGATTTAGCCATTGCTATTTACAGAGAGTATTTGGGATATCAGCAAAGAAGAGACATAAAGATGACACGATAAAAAAGTTACTAAAAGACAATGAAGATTTAAGAGAAGAAAATTTGAAACTAACTTTTGAGATTTCCAAATTGAAAAAAGACATGGGGAAGGTGGGTGGAAATCAACACATAGGTATTGTTTGTGATGTGGCGTCTCTGTAAAGATTTAAGTATCTGTTGTTATCAATTTGTAAAAAAAGAAACATTCATCATCTGATGGGTTGACCACAGAGGATTGTGACTGCGACTGGTCAGCAGTTTTTCAGCATTCAGCAGCTACTAATATGTGTATGCTTGCAACTCTACGACACTATCCATCCGAATTATAAATGAATGACTACCTGTCCCGGCAAACTTCGTACCTATCCCAAATTTAAAAAAAAATTAACCTTTCCTGAACTTCCATAAATGTTTTAAAATTAAAATTAACCAAAACGGTCTAGCCATTCTCGAGTTTTGGCGATACAAATGTACAGCCCTTCATTTTACTTAGCTTAAATCTACAAACTGACATAAGTACTTTTATGTTTATGTGTGTAGTGGTAGTTGTATTAGCTGTATCTACCTATTGCTTCCTAGATAAAAGCGTGATATACAGTGTGGCAGAACTCCATACACCCATTGGACAACATTATCATCACCTAATGGTTTTATACCACAATGTTATCCACTGCAGCGAATTTGCCGACAACGCAGTTTTTACTTACGGAGTCCCTCAGTGTCTAGTACCAGTTCCTAACGTTAATTTGCTCGAAATACGTTTTCGTATTCCCATACATTTTACCAAATCCCATTTTACTGCACTTTTATGCCACTATGTGACTGACTACCAACAAGTTAATGCGAAACATTTCTCTGTATTATTGAACAGCTCTCAGTTCGGAAACCTCTTATTGGTAATCGGTTCACGTCCAATCCATTGTAGTTTCGTAGAGAGAGAAATGTTTTATTGCCAGGTTCTTTTCTCACAGCACTGGCGCGAGATACAACCCGACCCCTAAAGATACGAGATAACACCCGACCTAAACCCTTGAGAGAGGCCGAATAGGTGGCCAAAGTTCGCCAGCGCCATACGGGGCTTTACCCGGGACGCGGTTATAAGAAAGAAAAATAAAGTTCGCTACATAATTGATAAGTAATTAATATTTGCCCAGCTGTCCGATGATAATTTCTCTGATTACCTGTCTCTAATGCGGGAGAGGGACGCTCGCTATACGCTGTACTTTGAAAACGTAGCACTGCACATGAAGATAAAGGAGATGGACGGTAGTTCCTATCAAGTGGATGAAGCTTACGGAGATCCTGTGGTGTTAAGAATTGCGCTGGATAGATGCCGGTATGTCATTAATTCCTTTAGCACCAGCTATTTACACTGAACTTTATCCGTACATGGGTGCATTTGCCGCAAACCTCAGTTTATTTTTTAAAGGGAGCAGCTAACAATAACCCAAACGGACCTTAAGAAGAGAAACGACGAATACGCAGATGCGGTGCCCAGACGCGAGTATGACATACTGGACGCGAAGCACACCGGTTTTATCAAAACACACAATTTACTGAAACAGGATTTCGACCTTCTTCAAGAGAGCCACAAACGGCTTTTAGGTGCGTAAACGTTCCTTTACTTACCTTCTTTAGCTAAATCTACTCTAAAGTGTATGTTGGTATACACAGTGTCGAAGAAATCGATCGAGGAGGAGTTGTTCGAGTGCAAGGAGCGCTGCGCTGACCTGGAGCGCGCTGGCACGCCGCGCCCGCAGTGGGAGCTGTGCGCGGACTTCATTGGAGGCGGCCGGGATAGGTATCGAACTTTTGACATTTTCTAGACCACATAAATAAGAAGTCCAGGTTTCTATAACTCTGTCAAAATATATGGCGTGAATTATAATGTTACAAACTGTTCCCAGGTGGTGGCAATTAGCTAGAAACTTGTCATCCCGAGACATACTTAGAGTGCTTTTGAAGGAGCTTGGTCCAGCGGCTGAGGGCGATAATTTGGAGCACTTCGACGGTCTCGTATGTCACTTTTTTCTTTACGCGTTAAACTCTCTTTTCTCATTCAATATATTGTATATGGTTTACTGGTTGGCCAGGGAATGGATCCAGTTATACCTCCGTACCTGAGATACGAAGGTAGGGTCCGCAACCTACGTCTGTCTCGGCGCGAGGTGAGCGTGATCATCAACGACATTTGGCTCGCCAAGATTCAACACAACCGGGACATTTCCATGCAAGACTATGTCACCAAGTACTTCGAGGATAGGTACGCAAAAGTTTATCGACATGTATAAAATCTCAAAAATCATGGACTTAGGGTTTAGTGTACTCTAGGTAACTAAAACCTGCTTTTTTACTCTTACAAAGAGAACACACCGATCTAAGATCATCGTTTTTACAATTTTGTACCATAAAAGTAACAAGGTATAGTAATAATAGCACAAATTATGCTCATTTGGAGAGCAGGATGGTGTCGCCGTCCGTTATTCTAATATATTAGTCGGTTCGTTTTGTCGGGACTGGGGTGCACGGTGCAGATACCAGCAAGGGTCGGTGCGCGCGGAGTGGGCCTACAACCTGTGCGCCGGCGCCGAGCAGATGCTGGACGAGCCGCAGGTCAAACTATTCTGGGGCGTGCTGCACGGGCACCTGGGCGAGGGCATCTACTGGGGACACCGCCACCAGTGGCAGCTGCTGAAGGACCAGCTCTATAAGCACAGTAAAGATAAAGAGGTAAGTACTATCCGTGCTGTTGATGCAGAGCAAATAACGATCTAATGCCCTACAATAACCATACATGCAGTTGGGTTTTGCTGCTCGATGGGGTAGACAGAGTTGTTTCATACGCCCACTGGGGAGATGAGCTTGTTCCCTTTTTCAAGAACAATGGGTACTTCGATCTTCCGGCATGTGAGAATTACTGTATCCCCCGATTTTCTGTGTAAAAGAAACTTGTGGGGCTCCTTAGCTGTAAACAAGTTGTATCATAGCCATATAGGTACCTACTATTTGTGTTATAGAGGCTGGGTTTTTCCGTCAGGTTTTCAAAATGTATAAGTACCTATACTGAATGACTTTGTACAGAACATTTCGAGCGAGGAATTTGAAAAAATAGGCAAGTCTGTATTCCCGTTGAAGAGTGAAGTGGATATTAAGAATATGATGGATGTTGTGCGCAAACAGCTTAAATTGAAAATTAACAGCAACGACATCAACTTGGACAAATTGTTTCAAGAGGTTTGTATAACGATCCATTTTGTAAGCTTGGAGAAGTCTGAATTAAGAACTACCAAGCAATAATTACATCATGGCCATTATTAGATCATCTTGTGGCATCTTTGTGAGCATCTTTAGATCAATATCATTTGGTGGTTTTACAGAATGAGGAAGGTTTCGACCGTGTGGAGTTTGCCCGCGAACTTTACCGCCAGCGACAGATGGCTCAGGACAAATACATAAGAGAGGTAGTCGGAGAACTAGGCGGCAAGCACGCCTCCAACAAAACTGTCTCTGTAGAAAACGTAAAACGAGCTTTCGCTATTATTGATCCCGCTATAGGTAATTCACTAAGATTGTATACCTTACAACTTGCTAATAGTATTGTGATTTTCGAAACCTATTATTCATGTACATTTTATTGCCTACTTAGACCACGTACGCATGGAGACTAACATTCGGTGGGCATTTTCCGACACGACGACTGAGTTGAACCAAATTCCTCCGATTCCTTTGAGGGTTTTGGCATCGAGACTTGCTGCTGGTGATATAGAAAGAGTCGGTCCGCGATATCGAGCATCGCGTCGACGCTGACAACACACGTGTCGCAAAATGTTATACTACAGTAAAAGTATCAAAACGATATGTAGTGTTTTTATTTTCATATATTTTGAGTGGACCAAATATACATTACTCATACACATTAGGTTACTTACCTCAGGCCTCAGATTCTGCGTGCGTACCAGAGACGCCCGGGAACGAGCGTGGGAGCGGGAGTTATAAGAAAAGGCCTACATGTTACAATGATATCATCCACCGAGCCTTTTCTCAACTAAGTTGGTGTCAGGTCAGCTTTCCAGCCTAACTGCGATGCGGCTGAACTTAGATATTTTCCGTGAAACGACTCCCATCTGGAGATCTGGACATCCACAACCCATGAGTATTTCGAATTTCTGTAGTTAGACGAGTCGGATTTTGCTTTAGGGCTCCAGATACACGTACTTAACGAATATCATAGATGTTCGTATGACAACCGGGAACGATGGCTTAACGTGATCTCCGAGGCACTGAGAAGTCGCAATGTTAAGACCAGCCTGGCTAGTTATTACTTAACCTTTGCAATGTAACCTACTCGGTTATACCACTAAGCCACATTCAGATTATCTACATAAATTAATCTGATATAGGTAGGGTGATATGGTCAACAATAAATAAATAAATAAATATATTAGGACAATGCACACAACGCCATCTAGTCTCAAACTAAGCAGAGCTTGTGATATGAGTACTAGATAAACTGATATAAATACTTATATATTTTTTTTTTTTGTAAATACATACATATTATACATAGGAAACATCCAGACTTCGGTACAAACGCATATGTCATCACACAAAGTTTGTCCCGACCGGGAATCGAACCCGAGACTCCGACGTCGAAAGCCGATGCACTACCGACCACGCCACCGAAGCAGTCGAACAATGAACCAGTAAAAGTTTGAACACTCAAAAATCCACCTTATTTAGCTTTAATAAAGAATTATTTTGATTAGAGGAGAGGAAATATATTATATATTTGTTTTGTATTCAAATTTGGACTCTAAACCTAATAAGAGTTTTTATCATTTTTAAAAAAAACGAGAATTGGTTCACTGTGTACAACCATGGGCACACAGTGAACCGGGAGGGTAGTCGACAGTGAACCACTATGTACACAGTGAACCGGGAGGGTAGTCGACAGTGAACCACTATGTACACAGTGAACCGGGAGGGTAGTCGACAGTGAACCACTATGTACACAGTGAACCGGGAGGGTAGTCGACAGTGAACCACTATGTACACAGTGAACCATTGTTATAAACAATTTTTAATGAGAGTTTGAATAAGCCGTTGTTAGAAAGCAATAAAATATTTTAGTCAGTTTTGTTAATTATTTATTTATTTGCATTTAACGGCAATAATAATTACAAATTCAGTACAAAACACTTGTTAAAAATTAAATTAGGGACTTGACAATATAATTATAATAAGCTTATAATGTTTTATAAACTTTTTATCAGTCTTATAATCACAGTTTAAAGAAACTAAATCTAGAAATTGTAACATAGTAGCCGTCAGCAAGGAACACATATGATATCTAATTATAATAGAATAAAATCATAATAGAAATAAAATCAGTATAAAATTCTTTTACAAGATGTATCGCCTTCATCATATCTTTTGCATCATGACCGCCTTTTTTTCTGTTTTCGGGTTTAGTTCGACCCATTCTAAGATAGTAAAATTATTAAATTAGAATATGTAGTTAAAAATAAATTTACACAGTATTACAATATACGTACACAGTCCCGGTACACGGTGAACCATGGTTCACTGTGTACCCTATGTTTGTGGGCCACTGTGTACCGGGAATGCCATTTTACATTTGAAATCACGTAACTTTTTATTAAAACAATATCAACGGGTAACAAAATATGTAATATATATTTAAGAATAGTCACTTTCCATGTGTGACATAATAAAAATGACCATACAACGATTCTAGAAAAATAATAACTGCACTTACTTTTTCGTAGTATTTTTGACGCCAACAGTAAAATAACGCGGGAAATGTGCGTTCTTGGCGGAAGCGCGCCGTCGACAGGGAAGAGCGGGGGGATACGTAAAACGATTCGACAGTTCGTAGCACGATTTTGCAACGTCGCATTCGTACCGAACGAGTGTTGGTTAACTGTGTACCGCTGGTTCACGGTTGACCATGTCACCCTACTTAATAAAAAGTTATTACAAAGAAATTCGAACCGCAATTGACTGCCTCGGTGGCGCGCAGTGGTTCAGGTGGCAGGTTCGATTCCGGATCGAATCAAATTATTTGTGTGATCCACAAATGTTTGTTTCGGAGTTTGGGTATTTTCTACGTATACTATATACAGTATGTTTATATGTATTTTGTTGTTTTTTTTGCATAAGTATCTTTATCAGTTGTCTAGATCCCATAACACAAGCTTATATTAGCTTAATTTGGGCTAGATGACGTTGTGTGAGAATGTCCAAAGAAAAATTAAAGATCATACTAAGTACCTATTTAAAGAAACAAGCCTCAATTTAACCAGAAATTACTGAAAGTATACCTACAGGGTTTGGTATTCTAAATACGCTTGATATAATAAGATAAGAGATGCAAAATCCTAGCATTGGTCTTCAAGAGTTATGCCATAACTGTTATGAGGATCAGTATTTGCCATCTTTTGAGCCTTAATTGCTTTTTTTTAATGCCCATAAGTCCATTGCAGGATGCCCCTGATACGCCCTTGAAAGGATAACCCCAGGGCACGGCGTAATTGTATGTGAGTAATGTGTTGTGACCATGAGTTGTGGATAGAAGGCTGTTGGCTTAAATTGGTTCTTCTCTTGGCCGGCGGCGGCGCCGGGCGCAGCGACACAAGTTCGGTCGAAGTCACACACATTTAGATATTTGTGCTATAGTAGTTTTTTTTTTAATTTATAAATAAAAAAAAGAGAGAAAGGTAAATAGACTAGACACAACTGTCAAAACCAAAACATAAGTACTGTCAAAAAAATTCATGCTGCAGCTGTCACTCAGCATGGCCATAACCTCAAATTAAAGTTTGTTTATTTACGTTATTACTCCACTGTTATCTGTTATTTCATATTTATAAATACTTGCTTACTATTAAACTTTTGTAGTATGTAAAATGGCTGATATTGTAGATACTGAAGAAATAGACCGGGACACCGTGAGTGCCGAAGATATAGATTCCCAGTTTAGAAATAAATACACATTGCTGACTGAAACAGCAGTGTCCCTTACAAAATCCTACGTTAATAAGTTGCATGGAAACAAGTGAGTATAACAGCAAAATTTCCTAAACTACCGTCGTTAAATTATTGTAACAAGATATTTTGTCCTAATAACATTTTTTCTCCAGTTTACTCTTCCTCGAGTGTCTTTCCTTTTGACCTCGAAAACGTGCACTACTTACGTGCACAGCTTAAAATTTAATGATCAGACATAATTTTTACTTAGTTCAGTTATGGAATAAATTTTACAGATCACTCAAGCTAGCAGTGAGTCAGGTGGATAATAGCATAGAGGTGTATCAACTGAACAATACCTCCCTTACAAAAGTGTGCCGACTCAGTGGGCACCCTAAAGCCCTGACTGAGGTGGTGTGTGATTCTGAAGATGATAGCTTAATATATTCTGCTGGACTTGACGGAGTTGTTAAGTTGTGGGATACAAGAAGTAGTGGCAGCTGTGTACAGGAATATAAAGGTTATGTTTACTCTTGACTTATTTTATGATTATATTAACCCCTGTTTCCCCAGAGGAGGTATATATTACACAGTCACATTTCGCTAGTACTAGAAGGCACTATAAGTAAGTTGGAACCGAACAAGTACACTATATAGTCACAGCTATGCGCTGTACTATGGTACCTACATCTATGTGTGGCGTTGCTCGAAGTGGCGGCGGCGGTTGCGTCCAGTGTTGTGTTGACTCACTCGTCACCGATATGGGCCAACTTTATATTTTTCTACCTCCCATAATAATATTCAGTAGGTCCTTAAGGTAAAATATTGTGCTCAAAATACCTACATTAGAATGAATAAGATTGACGACCCGAATGCACGGTAAAACTCCAGGAGTTTTTGTTGCATCATAATGTTGCAATTCAAATGTATGTGTTTTTCTTGTAAGCTTTATATAAATAAATAAAAAATATGACTACAGACAGGGCACTCTAAGATAAGTTGACCCTTGACCCAGATCGAGTGCCAATGTAAGAGGTTATTATGCTGATGATGGGGAACAAGCTATCTCTGATCAATATTATAGACATTAAAGAGGTCTCAAACAAGCTTTCATTATACTCTTTCCAGATTTAGAAGAAGAAATCATCAGACCTTATGAGTGTATGGATGTGTCACACAATGGGAAAGTGTTGTGTGCCGGCAGTCAAGTTGTAGAAGATGACGCCTATCTAGTGTTCTGGGACCAGAGGCACACTAAGCCTCTTGGTGGATACTGGAACTCTCATACTGATGATATAACACAGGTTATTATTTTTCAAGTAAACGGAAAGTGGAACAAACCAAAATGAATTTGCTATACATGTACTCGGACTACAATGTTCTGGTTTAGTAAATCTAGTGTAGGCTTCTCTAGCTTATATGAAGGGGTTAGCAGGAACATTAGTGACTTGTATTTGTAATTTGTTTAATGGGGTGCTAACAACATCTCTAGGGCCCAAGTCATCCTCAGCTGGACATGGTGCACCTGCTGATAGATATATGGCATTCTGGCAATATTAGCTAAAGTGCTGGAATTGAAATGGCAATAGCTCGCCGCTTATTACGTGGGACTAACAGTTACTGGTGAAGTATGGGTGTAATAGACGCCTCCTGTCAACCCCATAGGGAGTGATTTTTAAGCCACATAGGACAAATCCTATATCCTTTCTAGAGCGAACCTGAGACTCCCAAAAAAAAGTCAAATATTACGGTGTTAAAATCTATGTTTTTCCAGGTAAAATTTCACAAAACTAAAACAGAGATTCTAGCAACAGGCTCTCTAGATGGTCTCCTTAACATATTCAATGTGATGGAGCAATCGGAGGATGATGCATTGACATACTCGCTAAATGTTGAGAATTCTACGGAGAAGCTGTCATGGATGGATGACAAGCATGTGGCGTGCATCACACAGTCTAATGATCTGCAACTGTGGGACATAGAGAATGGAGACATGGTCAAGAGCTTCAGCAGAGATAAAGTGTCTAGGAGTATTAAGGTACAATAATCTCAATTATATCACAAAATACTATACTATAGATAGGTAATCCCAGATAGATTAAAATTTAAAGTCGTACACCGAGGAACAGATGTGTCAAAGACACTGTCACTGTAGGGTGGGCTGGCGGGCTGCTGGCAAGCGCTCATTTTGTAATGGTTGTGGATAAGTCAATGACCTTTCATTCCAATCTGGCAAAATGGGGCCGTTTTTGCGCAGTCTCATACTATTCATTTCCCCAACAACGTTATTTACGTTGTACATTGAGAGGAATAATTGTTACTGTAATACTGTTCTCTTTTCAACCGACTTCCAAAAAAGGAAGTGAAGACTACTTCTGAAGTGGTCGTATTTCGACAATTGGTCCCATTTTGGTTATTTGAAGTTGGTTATTGTGTCAATTTTAAACGTGTATTTTTAATGTTTCTGTGACAGATTATAATTTTGAATCAATGATAATAAATATATAAATTTTATATGCAAGTTTAGTTTCGATTATGGCAATGTATTGATGAATGCATGTGGTGCAAGTGCCGATCAACAGTATTGGTTGATTTGCCACCTACTATGTGGGACGAACTGGCGTCCCTGGCTAGGTCTGGCACAACGTGGACCTCGGCCCAAGTGAACCACACAGTATACGTAGTGCAGCCATGGCCATAGAACTATTATCCTGCTTACTGCCGATGATGTGACTTTGCTCCACTCGAGGGTTTTCACTTGACGGAATACTCCTCCTGAACGGCTGAACCAATCTTTCTCATACTTTGCATGGTGGCAGTGACCATGCTCGTGAGTGCATATCTCTTAAATAAGAAACATCGAAGTGACCACGGAGGAATAATCACCGAAAAACCCGTTCCAGGAGGACTTAAGCAGTTATACCGAGAGAATTACACATAATGCGCGATTTTATGAAAATTCTAAGTTTTCCTTAAATTTGCCGTATATCATTACTTCTCAGAATTTGATCCTTAACAGCAACACTATCATATGGTGTAATAATAAAGGGTGTGATTTTTTTTTCTAAATCAATGGGTTCGATTCCCAGCTAGGATTATAGGTTTTTAAAAAATCTAATGATGAGGATTTAAGTTTCATCAAAATCGGGCTCGTGACTCGTTAGAGCATTTTTCGCTATTCCTTATAGTTCCGGATTTGGCTATCCAAGCCCACTTGATAAATTCACTCTGTATATGACCTTAAAAGAAGTCAAATAGACCATCAGTTCAAAAAAAAGGATTAGAAATAATTAAATAAAGAAAATTCAAAACTAGCGAGTGATTTATACGAGTATACCGCGATAGAAAGTCTCGCTTCAGCTCAATTTTGCACCGCGACCCGCCGCCGCCGCCGTGCACACCTAGTTTACAATGTTCATACACATGTTACTCAAATGACTAAAGATTTTTAAAATGTATAATTATTCTGTTTTCCAGCGAAGTAAAGGCGACGACTGTTACCTGGTAGACACGTACACGTCGAGAGACGACACGCCCGTGCTGCTGGCGGGCTCGCACGGAGGCGCAGGGTAACTTGTTGTTGTTGCTATACTGTTACCCGGTAGACACGTACACGTCGAGAGACGACACCCGTGCTGCTGGCGGGCTCGCACGGAGGCGCAGGGTAACTTGTTGTTGTTGCTATACTGTTACCCGGTAGACACGTACACGTCGAGAGACGACACGCCCGTGCTGCTGGCGGGCTCGCACGGAGGCGCAGGGTAACTTGTTGTTGTTGCTATACTGTTACCTGGTAGACACGTACACGTCGAGAGACGACACGCCCGTGCTGCTGGCGGGCTCTCACGGAGGCGCAGGGTAACTTGTTGTTGTTGCTATACTGTTACCTAGTAGACACGTACACGTCGAGAGACGACACGCCCGTGCTGCTGGCGGGCTCTCACGGAGGCGCAGGGTAACTTGTTGTTGTTGCTATACTGTTACCCGGTAGACACGTACACGTCGAGAGACGACACGCCCGTGCTGCTGGCGGGCTCTCACGGAGGCGCAGGGTAACTTGTTGTTGTTGCTATACTGTTACCCGGTAGACACGTACACGTCGAGAGACGACACCCGTGCTGCTGGCGGGCTCGCACGGAGGCGCAGGGTAACTTGTTGTTGTTGCTATACTGTTACCTGGTAGACACGTACACGTCGAGAGACGACACGCCCGTGCTGCTGGCGGGCTCGCACGGAGGCGCAGGGTAACTTGTTGTTGTTGCTATACTGTTACCTGGTAGACACGTACACGTCGAGAGACGACACGCCCGTGCTGCTGGCGGGCTCTCACGGAGGCGCAGGGTAACTTGTTGTTGTTGCTATACTGTTACCCGGTAGACACGTACACGTCGAGAGACGACACGCCCGTGCTGCTGGCGGGCTCGCACGGAGGCGCAGGGTAACTTGTTGTTGTTGCTATACTGTTACCCGGTAGACACGTACACGTCGAGAGACGACACGCCCGTGCTGCTGGCGGGCTCGCACGGAGGCGCAGGGTAACTTGTTGTTGTTGCTATACTGTTACCTGGTAGACACGTACACGTCGAGAGACGACACGCCCGTGCTGCTGGCGGGCTCTCACGGAGGCGCAGGGTAACTTGTTGTTGTTGCTATACTGTTACCCGGTAGACACGTACACGTCGAGAGACGACACGCCCGTGCTGCTGGCGGGCTCTCACGGAGGCGCAGGGTAACTTGTTGTTGTTGCTATACTGTTACCCGGTAGACACGTACACGTCGAGAGACGACACGCCCGTGCTGCTGGCGGACTCTCACGGAGGCGCAGGGTAACTTGTTGTTGTTGCTATACTGTTACCCGGTAGACACGTACACGTCGAGAGACGACACGCCCGTGCTGCTGGCGGGCTCTGACGGAGGCGCAGGGTAACTTGTTGTTGTTGCTATACTGTTACCCGGTAGACACGTACACGTCGAGAGACGACACGCCCGTGCTGCTGGCGGGCTCTCACGGAGGCGCAGGGTAACTTGTTGTTGTAGCTATACTGTTACCCGGTAGACACGTACACGTCGAGAGACGACACGCCCGTGCTGCTGGCGGGCTCTCACGGAGGCGCAGGGTAACTTGTTGTTGTTGCTATACTGTTACCCGGTAGACACGTACACGTCGAGAGACGACACGCCCGTGCTGCTGGCGGGCTCTCACGGAGGCGCAGGGTAACTTGTTGTTGTTGCTATACTGTTACCCGGTAGACACGTACACGTCGAGAGACGACACCCGTGCTGCTGGCGGGCTCGCACGGAGGCGCAGGGTAACTTGTTGTTGTTGCTATACTGTTACCTGGTAGACACGTACACGTCGAGAGACGACACGCCCGTGCTGCTGGCGGGCTCGCACGGAGGCGCAGGGTAACTTGTTGTTGTTGCTATACTGTTACCTGGTAGACACGTACACGTCGAGAGACGACACGCCCGTGCTGCTGGCGGGCTCTCACGGAGGCGCAGGGTAACTTGTTGTTGTTGCTATACTGTTACCCGGTAGACACGTACACGTCGAGAGACGACACGCCCGTGCTGCTGGCGGGCTCTCACGGAGGCGCAGGGTAACTTGTTGTTGTAGCTATACTGTTACCCGGTAGACACGTACACGTCGAGAGACGACACGCCCGTGCTGCTGGCGGGCTCTCACGGAGGCGCAGGGTAACTTGTTGTTGTTGCTATACTGTTACCCGGTAGACACGTACACGTCGAGAGACGACACGCCCGTGCTGCTGGCGGGCTCTCACGGAGGCGCAGGGTAACTTGTTGTTGTTGCTATACTGTTACCCGGTAGACACGTACACGTCGAGAGACGACACCCGTGCTGCTGGCGGGCTCGCACGGAGGCGCAGGGTAACTTGTTGTTGTTGCTATACTGTTACCTGGTAGACACGTACACGTCGAGAGACGACACGCCCGTGCTGCTGGCGGGCTCGCACGGAGGCGCAGGGTAACTTGTTGTTGTTGCTATACTGTTACCTGGTAGACACGTACACGTCGAGAGACGACACGCCCGTGCTGCTGGCGGGCTCTCACGGAGGCGCAGGGTAACTTGTTGTTGTTGCTATACTGTTACCCGGTAGACACGTACACGTCGAGAGACGACACGCCCGTGCTGCTGGCGGGCTCGCACGGAGGCGCAGGGTAACTTGTTGTTGTTGCTATACTGTTACCCGGTAGACACGTACACGTCGAGAGACGACACGCCCGTGCTGCTGGCGGGCTCGCACGGAGGCGCAGGGTAACTTGTTGTTGTTGCTATACTGTTACCTGGTAGACACGTACACGTCGAGGGACGACACGCCCGTGCTGCTGGCGGGCTCTCACGGAGGCGCAGGGTAACTTGTTGTTGTTGCTATACTGTTACCCGGTAGACACGTACACGTCGAGGGACGACACGCCCGTGCTGCTGGCGGGCTCTCACGGAGGCGCAGGGTAACTTGTTGTTGTTGCTATACTGTTACCCGGTAGACACGTACACGTCGAGAGACGACACGCCCGTGCTGCTGGCGGGCTCGCACGGAGGCGCAGGGTAACTTGTTGTTGTTGCTATACTGTTACCCGGTAGACACGTACACGTCGAGAGACGACACGCCCGTGCTGCTGGCGGGCTCGCACGGAGGCGCAGGGTAACTTGTTGTTGTTGCTATACTGTTACCTAGTAGACACGTACACGTCGAGAGACGACACGCCCGTGCTGCTGGCGGGCTCGCACGGAGGCGCAGGGTAACTTGTTGTTGTTGCTATACTGTTACCCGGTAGACACGTACACGTCGAGAGACGACACGCCCGTGCTGCTGGCGGGCTCTCACGGAGGCGCAGGGTAACTTGTTGTTGTTGCTATACTGTTACCCGGTAGACACGTACACGTCGAGAGACGACACGCCCGTGCTGCTGGCGGGCTCTCACGGAGGCGCAGGGTAACTTGTTGTTGTTGCTATACTGTTACCCGGTAGACACGTACACGTCGAGAGACGACACGCCCGTGCTGCTGGCGGGCTCGCACGGAGGCGCAGGGTAACTTGTTGTTGTTGCTATACTGTTACCCGGTAGACACGTACACGTCGAGAGACGACACGCCCGTGCTGCTGGCGGGCTCGCACGGAGGCGCAGGGTAACTTGTTGTTGTTGCTATACTGTTACCTGGTAGACACGTACACGTCGAGGGACGACACGCCCGTGCTGCTGGCGGGCTCTCACGGAGGCGCAGGGTAACTTGTTGTTGTTGCTATACTGTTACCCGGTAGACACGTACACGTCGAGGGACGACACGCCCGTGCTGCTGGCGGGCTCTCACGGAGGCGCAGGGTAACTTGTTGTTGTTGCTATACTGTTACCCGGTAGACACGTACACGTCGAGAGACGACACGCCCGTGCTGCTGGCGGGCTCGCACGGAGGCGCAGGGTAACTTGTTGTTGTTGCTATACTGTTACCCGGTAGACACGTACACGTCGAGAGACGACACGCCCGTGCTGCTGGCGGGCTCGCACGGAGGCGCAGGGTAACTTGTTGTTGTTGCTATACTGTTACCTAGTAGACACGTACACGTCGAGAGACGACACGCCCGTGCTGCTGGCGGGCTCGCACGGAGGCGCAGGGTAACTTGTTGTTGTTGCTATACTGTTACCCGGTAGACACGTACACGTCGAGAGACGACACGCCCGTGCTGCTGGCGGGCTCGCACGGAGGCGCAGGGTAACTTGTTGTTGTTGCTATACTGTTACCCGGTAGACACGTACACGTCGAGAGACGACACGCCCGTGCTGCTGGCGGGCTCGCACGGAGGCGCAGGGTAACTTGTTGTTGTTGCTATACTGTTACCTGGTAGACACGTACACGTCGAGAGACGACACGCCCGTGCTGCTGGCGGGCTCTCACGGAGGCGCAGGGTAACTTGTTGTTGTTGCTATACTGTTACCCGGTAGACACGTACACGTCGAGAGACGACACGCCCGTGCTGCTGGCGGGCTCGCACGGAGGCGCAGGGTAACTTGTTGTTGTTGCTATACTGTTACCTGGTAGACACGTACACGTCGAGAGACGACACGCCCGTGCTGCTGGCGGGCTCTCACGGAGGCGCAGGGTAACTTGTTGTTGTTGCTATACTGTTACCCGGTAGACACGTACACGTCGAGAGACGACACGCCCGTGCTGCTGGCGGGCTCTCACGGAGGCGCAGGGTAACTTGTTGTTGCTATACTGTTACCCGGTAGACACGTACACGTCGAGAGACGACACGCCCGTGCTGCTGGCGGGCTCTCACGGAGGCGCAGGGTAACTTGTTGTTGTTGCTATACTGTTACCCGGTAGACACGTACACGTCGAGAGACGACACGCCCGTGCTGCTGGCGGGCTCTCACGGAGGCGCAGGGTAACTTGTTGTTGTTGCTATACTGTTACCCGGTAGACACGTACACGTCGAGAGACGACACGCCCGTGCTGCTGGCGGGCTCTCACGGAGGCGCAGGGTAACTTGTTGTTGTTGCTATACTGTTACCCGGTAGACACGTACACGTCGAGAGACGACACGCCCGTGCTGCTGGCGGGCTCTCACGGAGGCGCAGGGTAACTTGTTGTTGTTGCTATACTGTTACCCGGTAGACACGTACACGTCGAGAGACGACACGCCCGTGCTGCTGGCGGGCTCTCACGGAGGCGCAGGGTAACTTGTTGTTGCTATACTGTTACCCGGTAGACACGTACACGTCGAGAGACGACACGCCCGTGCTGCTGGCGGGCTCTCACGGAGGCGCAGGGTAACTTGTTGTTGTTGCTATACTGTTACCCGGTAGACACGTACACGTCGAGAGACGACACGCCCGTGCTGCTGGCGGGCTCTCACGGAGGCGCAGGGTAACTTGTTGTTGTTGCTATACTGTTACCCGGTAGACACGTACACGTCGAGAGACGACACGCCCGTGCTGCTGGCGGGCTCTCACGGAGGCGCAGGGTAACTTGTTGTTGTTGCTATACTGTTACCCGGTAGACACGTACACGTCGAGAGACGACACGCCCGTGCTGCTGGCGGGCTCTCACGGAGGCGCAGGGTAACTTGTTGTTGTTGCTATACTGTTACCCGGTAGACACGTACACGTCGAGAGACGACACGCCCGTGCTGCTGGCGGGCTCTCACGGAGGCGCAGGGTAACTTGTTGTTGTTGCTATACTGTTACCCGGTAGACACGTACACGTCGAGAGACGACACGCCCGTGCTGCTGGCGGGCTCGCACGGAGGCGCAGGGTAACTTGTTGTTGTTGCTATACTGTTACCTGGTAGACACGTACACGTCGAGAGACGACACGCCCGTGCTGCTGGCGGGCTCGCACGGAGGCGCAGGGTAACTTGTTGTTGTTGCTATACTGTTACCCGGTAGACACGTACACGTCGAGAGACGACACCCGTGCTGCTGGCGGGCTCGCACGGAGGCGCAGGGTAACTTGTTGTTGTTGCTATACTGTTACCCGGTAGACACGTACACGTCGAGAGACGACACGCCCGTGCTGCTGGCGGGCTCTCACGGAGGCGCAGGGTAACTTGTTGTTGTTGCTATACTGTTACCCGGTAGACACGTACACGTCGAGAGACGACACGCCCGTGCTGCTGGCGGACTCTCACGGAGGCGCAGGGTAACTTGTTGTTGTTGCTATACTGTTACCCGGTAGACACGTACACGTCGAGAGACGACACGCCCGTGCTGCTGGCGGGCTCGCACGGAGGCGCAGGGTAACTTGTTGTTGTTGCTATACTGTTACCTGGTAGACACGTACACGTCGAGAGACGACACGCCCGTG